>JAMXBD010001995.1:0-256323 GCA_024138025.1 Combretum micranthum | reverse complement strand
ACTTCTCAATGAAGTAAGCAGTAGGACACCTCTTTTGCATAAGAACCGCATTAACTCCACCATTGAAGGCATCACATTCAAGCTCAAAAACCTTAATAAAATTTAGTAGTTTTAACAAAGGCATTAAAGTCAACTTTTTTCTTGATCATCTCAAAGCTTCAATAAGCCGCTTGATTCTATCAAAAAGGAATCCCTTTTTTTGTTAATAATGTTAACAGCTTTGTGATAGTACTAAAATCTTTAATGAATCTCCTGTAAAAAGAAGTAAGTTTGTGAAAGCTACAGACATTGGATATGTTGATAGGAATAGGTCACTCAGTGACAGCCTTAACCTTCTCATCATCAACATGAAGACCCTCTCTAGATATAACATATCCAAAAAATGTCACCTTATGTTGACAAAAAAATACACTTGTTTAGATTAAAATATAACTTCTCCTTCCTCAACACCATAAAAACCAATGTCAGGTGCATAACATGACTCTCAAAATTCAGGTTATATCATCAAAATAAACCAAAATGAATTTTTCCAAGAACTCTCTTAATATAGAGTTCATCAATCTCATGAAAGTACTAAGAGTATTAGATAAACCAAAAGGTATCATTGTCCACTCATATGACCCATGCTTGGTTTTGAAAGCCATTTTCCACTCATCCCCAGCCTTCATCCGTATTTGATGATAGCCACTATTCAAATCAATCTTGGAAAACAATTGCGCATCATGCAATTCATCTAACAAATCATCAAGGCGTGGTATGTTCCAAATGCTATGTTCAAGCTTATAACCTAGAATTTTTCTACTCATTTTCGTAAACCTAATGAACCTAATATTTACAAATTTATCAAAGTTAGAGTATTTGCAAGCATGGTATAACATCACAACAAAGAATATATGAGATATAACATGCACATTACATATAATTTTTTTTCATAAACCTATATAGTACATATAACATGTGTGGCATGTATTATAAATTATATAAGTCCATGTTTATTTTATGATAAATGTATTATATAGTCGGTGTAAAATCACATACCATGTGGCATTATATAATAGTATAATAATATATATTTTTATACTATCTTTATTGAGTTACATATACAAAGGATTCTATACTATTGTGCGAGAGACAAATGAATAAATAATGAAACAATTAAGTTAATAAAGAAACTAATTAACCAAGTGCAAATAAATAAAACAAAAAACTAAGAATTGGGCTAAGATGAGTAAAAACTAAGGGCCAAACTACAGAATTGGGCAATGGGTTGTATGCGGGTTTAGATAGACATTTTTCAGGTACACCTCAAGCCTGCTCTGGTGTAAAGTTGGTTATGCTTCCGCCAAATGTGTTGTAGTTGCTAAAGTATTCATCTTCTTCATTAGTTGTGTATATCAGATCTTGCAACTGCCTTTCCACTCAGTTCTAATCATCATTGAAGCGAGTGCCGCTAAAACCTATCTTGCAATTCTAGATAGTATAAGATATGTCTTTGAATTCCCCTTCTACCATTCCAATATGTTGATTTATCGCACTTCTGTGACATCATAAATTTAAAGGAGGTAGTCATATACTCGTCGATTTTTGAACCAGTACTTATCCCACCAACTCTTCTGTGCTTTTTTGTAAGTTTGTTCATGAATGATAGGCGAGGATGTAGACCACCAATTGATGATTGATCCAATGTCGATATAGGGACTCACAGGGCCTTGGTGATATGAACCACGCCAATCAATGATGAAACCTGATACCAATATATTCGATTAAACTCCCAAAATAGTTCTAGTTTATATGGAAATCGCGACCCGATGTCTATAAAGAGACAAAAACCTTGTATAAGATGTAGACGCCACAATCGAAGATAGAGATTTCGATTGATAAGTCAGAGATTGAATGCCATGGAAAAGATCCAATAAGTTCAAGAAAAAGTTCGTTCAAGAACTAAAGAGAAATCTCTCTATTGTATTACCAAAGTTATGTTCAGAATACAAACAAAAGGAATACTTATAACTGAACAAAGAAAACTAAAAGACAATAAAAAAAGAAGATAAATTGTCATGTAAGATAAGTTGTCGGCTATAAACGAAAGCTGGCGACCTTTACAATTGCAAATAAAAATTCGAGACAAACATAAAGTCTTTTGGTTGGCGGCTTAAACTCCTATGCTGCAAGCGTAGGCCATAAAAGCCGGTGATGTTAGTCCGATGCTCCACAAAAGCCATCCATTGCTGATGCTTTCAAAGCCGATTGAGTTTATATGTAGGCCGGCGGCCTAAAATGTAGGCTAGAGGCAATCCTGGCCAGCTTTGGTCAATTCCGCTTGAAACTTTCTTAAGCCAATCCTGAGCTATCCTTGATGATGTTCATCAGTTTTGGTTCATCTTGGATGGTATGTAAATGCATCTCCTCTTCTTGAACCTTTTGAATCAACCGGTTGAGTGCTTCCTTGAATCTTTTAGCTCGAGTCCTTGAAGCCAGTCCAGGTAGGATCACAAGTGGATCTACTTTTGATCTTCTAGCCATGCCTCCATCATGTGGCCTCCATAAATAAATAAAAACTATGAATACAACTATGAAGGAATGTTACTTACCTGTAAAGTTACTTGAACCAGAATCATAATATATGCATGTTGAATATCTGATAGTTTGTCCATAAATTCATAATACAAACTTAATTAACCAACAAGTCCATCACTCTTACAACAAGGATCAACCAGCATAGCAGTAAGATAAAGCCTCAAAATTTCCCAATGGTAATCTAACCATTTTTTGCACATGTTCCTTACATAAGCTTGTAAGAAGATATCATGCTTAACTTCATTCAAAGTACCAACAATGTTAATTACCTCAACAAAAAATAAATGCACACTTTGATGGTACACTCGTGGGAAAGTTTTCATGCAGTTATAAAAAATTTTGAGGACCTACAACAACCTACTGCATACATTCCAATCATTAGGATGGAATGACACATTTGGTATGTATGTCATGCAAAATTACACAATGCATCTTTTTAGTCAAGTGTACTATTTAGAAGTACATATATGGAATTCGACTTGTGTTAGACATCTTTTTTAAATTTTCTCGGTCTTATTTTATTTTCTCTATAGAAATTATGCCAAGCTTTATGTACCTAGGGGTAATCTATCTTGCAGTTTTTTACCTGTTTGATTGGTGAGTATTTAAGATCTAAGGTGCACATTCCTTCCTTTACACACAGATCTAAGATGTGACATGCACATCAAATGTGGAAAAATGTGCTGCCTAGAGTGGGTTGACATAATTCCTATAGTTTTGGTACACTTGCTGTATTTTTCGAGGCGTTATCAAATCAACTGAAATGATTTTTGTTTTGCCAGCTTATATTCTCCTAAGATAGTACTTCTAATTGTATAGATATTTTATACAGTATGTCGTCTATCCATTTTCCGTAGTGTAATTAATCGTTTATGCATAACTCATTTCTCATCTACCAAATGACATGTACGAGTGTTCCTACCAACTATCTAACCAAATGTCTGAGCATATAGGGACACATGTATCAAGAGAGTGAAACTTATAGGCGAACTCCCACTTACCCTCATGATATAACTTTAATGTTTCACAATGCATCATTGTGGCACTGTACTTATGTGCATTTAGATTGAGACATTCCTCAGCTACATAATTGAGGTCAGGATGTTCAATTACTGTAAAAGATAAGTACATACATGCAATCATTTGGGCTAGGCCTTTCTTGTACCTCTCATCTATGAAGCGGAACAGAGCAACACAATCATTAGTTCATGACCAAGCAGTTTGTTGTTGTGACAGGTCTACACCATATTTAGATGGATGGTGTGATTGCATATCAAAGTCCCATACTTACCTCCATTCTTCCAAGCATACCTCCCACTATAGTAATTACAATATGCCCATCCCTTCCCATCTGATCCTATGCCTTTTTTAATATGTTTAGAAAAAATATATAATTTTAAGGATTGTGGAGGCTTACTTTGATTGTTTCCACCTCTGTATCTAGGATTGTCTTCATCTTCACCTTTCTCTTTTATTTCCGATGATCGAATTTCCTACACTTTGGGTCTTGTGAGTCTGTTTCTGTATTTATGTTGTACATAGGTGTTAAGTGCTCAAAACCTAGTGGAGCAGTAACTGGAAGGACTTCCTTCGGAAGCAAGTCATTGGCTTGTAACTCATTAAAGTCATAGTAATAGTATTACTTGTCCTAGTGTTGCTTGTCCACGGCTTCCTCACCTTTTACCTTACCTGTCTGGTTCTTTGATTTCTTTGACTTACTTATTGCTCCTCGAAAGAACGATACTACTCTATATTTTTCTCTGAGATATTGTAATGTAAAGAGCAAAAAAATAGACAGTTACCACATGTTAATAACAATAAGCAAATTTATGAAATAAAGGTCTAGGAGTAAGAAAGTAAGAGTGCAAAGATGAATGTCTTCATTTGGCCAAATTTACAAACCAATTTCGTCCATTATGTAATGTTTCAAGTTTCAAAATTTTAATCCTACCCATTGTTCATTGTTGTTGCTTTTGAGCCTTAATTTAACACAATTGCTCCACAATCTGAATATTGATATTTCACTTTGTTCACCTAATTATATATATTATATCTAACTTCTGATATATCTTCAAAGTTCAATATCATGTTTGAATTTTCTCTGTTTCTCTCTCTCTCTCTCACGATGAGAGACCCTTCCCCTAGTAACCCTACCCGCCCACCTACCTACCTACACATACATACACACACATTCTTCTTCCCTTCCCCCCTCTATCAAGGATTGGACTAAAATGGTCCAAAATTGCAACTCCTAGTTTCTTTCTTCCTTTTTTTTTTTTTTTTGGTTCTTTCCCCACAAATTAAGCCTGCGTATGTAACCTTTTATGTTTTTTTTCCCATCCCTTTCTTGCCATATGTTGCATACTATAGGATTTTGTTTTGTTTTTTTTTTTTGGGAACCGACTAGTAATAGCTAATTCTATCGGTTCTTAGCTAGGAATCGTTGGAACCGGTGGTTCCAATCTAGTTCCAGAACCAAATGGGTCGGTTTAGCTGTAGTTCAGAAACCGACGGTGATGGTTATGGTCTGGTTCCCTATTTGGAACCGAATCGTACAATGTCTAAGTCGCGGTGGCTTGGTGGATCGTGTTT
Source organism: Combretum micranthum (assembly GCA_024138025.1). Taxonomy (NCBI): domain Eukaryota; kingdom Viridiplantae; phylum Streptophyta; class Magnoliopsida; order Myrtales; family Combretaceae; genus Combretum; species Combretum micranthum. Next base: position 251,154 of record JAMXBD010001995.1, on the reverse strand, counting down.
ACAACATAAAGCAGTGGTCTTAGGGTAGTTATTAGTGGTTTTTTGGTCTATGTGAATTAGGGTAATTTGATGGCTGTTCTTGTGTTTTAATTGTGGGTTGATGTTCAGTTAATGTTTAGGGTGGTCTATAGTGGTTGGTTAGTAGTTGTGAGGTGATCGTCGTTATTATTTCTAGACATGGGTTCACATTGGTGTGTTGGAGATGGAGTGTTTAATTTAATCGGTCGAAAGTTATGTTTGTGTCGTTTGTGTTTGGAGAAATGGTAGCATAAGGTAGTTGTTATGGTGGTCACTTTAGTTGATTATTGGTGGAGTTTTTGTTTCTTGGTTGCAATTATTTGATCATGTTGTTTGTATTTGGCAAAAGTAAATTGAAAATTAATCCCCACACAAACACGGGAGTTTGAACCCCATGACTTACACTGTAATTTGTCGAATCCTAACTAGGTGAGCTAAGCTTAGTTTTTGGTTTATCTAGTACATTGAAATATACTTGAATTAAAATGCCTAGATTTTATTCTTATTAAATAATGTGGGCCTAAACGGGATGGATTAGGGTCTAATTAATCTACAAATGCAATCTGGTTTCTTACAAAATGAACATTTAAACCTATATTATGTTTAACATTCTTACATTTATATTACAATCTATATTATTACATATGCTAAGACAAGTAAATATATATTTTTAATGCTTTTTTTTTATGATTTACTTTCTAAGCCTACTTATCTTAAAAGGATATGGGGGGTTTCCTACTTTTAAATACTTTTAGCTTTTTCTAATTTCATTATTTTTATATTCTTTTTCTTAATTTAATTAATAATATCTTTTCTATTTTTGTAATTTTCTCACTTCTTTATCATTTTACTTTTTTCACATTTGTAACTTTTTTTTTACTATTTTTCTATTTATATATATTTTTTTTTGGGGGGGGGGGGGTGGGGTGTTGGGCGCGATGAGGTTGGGGCGTACTGCACACAAAATTGGGTATCCATAGGTTGTATCAATTAAAATCTCCTTGTATAAATAAGGAAAAAGAAAAAGAAAAAGAAAAAACTCTCAAATCTTGTTTCCAACAACATTACAATATATTATTATGATATTCAACTATTGAAAAAAAACATATCTCTCTCTGATGATGTCTCCTTGCCTACTACTTCTAATGCTGTCTTTAACCCTCATTTGCCTTCTCTAACTTTTTCTCGTCTTTTCTTGTCTCTTTCCCCTCTCAGTTAGAAAAAGAAACATTCATCTCATCCTACATCTAAAGATTCATCTTTAAATACATTTGAACATAATTTAAACTCTAAAGATTCTCCTATCAATACTTTCATTCAAACTATTAGCCTAGTACTGAGTCTCTTTCTGTTCATGGCTATTATAAAGATAAAATGGTGGGATTTATTCCTAATGTTTATGGTTAATGTTTTGGGTTAACACTTGACCATGGGACTCAATGGAGGAAATGTTTTATGTTTTTACGTCGGATTCAATCAATTCTGAATCACTTCAAGGCAATGAGAATAGCAAACAAGTGGTATCTTTTTCTCCAAAGGAGAGAACTAAGTTTCATCAAAATTTCAAGTATTCATTGATTATCAAGTTACATGGTATGTCTTTGGGTTATAGATTACTTTACTAAAAACTCAAAGTCCTCTAGCATTTTCTATTAAACTTTAACTTAGTGGGCCCTGGTTATGGCTATTATTCTGTCCAATTTCGCAATGAAGAAGATTATTCCAGAGTAATACATGATGGCCCATGGTTTATTAATGGCCATTTCTTGACTTTTCAACATTAGGAACCAAATTTTTAGGCCTCTTTGGCATCCTATAATTCAGTTGTAGTTTGGGTCAAAGTTAAAGAGCTACCTATGGAATATTTCCATCATGAAGCTATCACAAAAATTGGAAATTCTCTTGGGGCAATTTTACATGTTAATGCATTTCCTCTACTGAGTGAGGTAAATATGCTCAAATTTGTATGCAAGTTAATTTTAATGAGCCTCTAATACATACTTTAATTATTGAAAGTCACTCTTATAAGTTACAATATGAAGGTATTACTAAATTGTGCATTCATTGTGGTATGATAAGATGTTGGTCCCGTTAAAATAATCAAGAGGGGGGTGAATTGATTATTATATGAAAAATTTCTCCTTTTTTAAATAAAAACAAAATATTGTTGAAAACCGTGAGAACAACAAAAAATAAAATGCAATATTAAAAGAGCAGAGTTAGAAGATCAGACAGCAAATTATAGTGGTTCCGCCTTGTGCGTTAGTCCACTCTTCCAGTTCCACACCGGGGTCCTGGTTGTCTTTACCGCTGTGTTTCACTATATCAAAATTCAAATGAGAGTACAATCAAGTCACCGTCTTGGCAAAGTCTCACTATTGAGTCTCCTTAGCTTAAACTCTAAGCTAACACTTAACTATAGTGATAAATAACTCTCACACACTTCTCAAGAAGTAACAAATCTTTGAGAATTTAAAAATATATAGTTCCTTTACAAATTAAACTCAACAAAATATAAGAGTAAGCTGCTCTTTGCGAAAGAAGAAATTCTTCTTTTGATGCGAATTTGAATGCTTGTTCTACACTTTCTATTTTTGCTTCTGATTCCTTAAATATATCTCTTAATCACCAATGGCTATTTCCAGAAAAAATTTAGAAAGACGTGATCTTCTCTTCCTTATCTGTTGTGATATGAAATTGAATTTGAAAAGATATGAACTGTTATGATCTTTATCCAAGATATTAGATGTACCGAGATCTTCTCTTGTAATCCTAACTTTGGATAAACTTGAAGAAATCTTGTTATAACCATCGGAAGCTTCTCTTTAGATTTGAAATTGAATGTTACTGCTCTTCACGGAAATTTCTGAAAATGGAAGAAACAAAAACTAACAATATCTTTTTATATATCTTTTCCGAAACATAATCTTCCAGGTGAATTTTTGAAAATCAAATTTTCTTTATTTGACGTGATAAGCTTCAGTGGTTACAAAGATATTCTTGTCACAAACTTCTTGATAGATTTGAATAAACAAACCTGATATTGTAACCTTTATCCAAAAAGTTAGATTTGATATCCTTTAAAAATATGAAGACCTATCTCTTGTAACAAACTTTATACTTAATATCTTTACTTGTATAACAAATCTTATCATAGAAAAACATCATGATAATTTTGTCATAAAAAATAATTAATGCATTTTGGTAAAAATAACTTGAAAAATCAAATTATTTTATCTATATAGAAAAACTTGAAAACATCTTGATGTGATTTGATCCCCATGATATTAAATTCATCTTTAGTGTAATACATCAAGTATATTACCAAAATATACTTTGACAAATAAAGCTGGGTTTTGACAAATATTAAAACAAAGTTTTAATCACCTTTAAGATAAAAAAAAAATCATATCCAGCTTTAAAGGTTCTGAAACAGCTTCTGTTAACTTTATCTTTCTATTGAAGAAGGTTCTGAAATTGCCTCTAACTAGGTTGATAAGCATATTTGTCTACTAATGTAAATTCTAAAAATGCTTCTGACTAGCATATATGAGTTTTACTAAAAGATCTAAAAATGCTTCTAAAAGACTTTCTTTAGATACCAAAGCTTAAACGAACCTTCTAAAATAACTTCTGACTCATTTATACAACTATCAAAGGTTCTGAATAAGCTTCTATTCAATCATACTTAAAAACAATTAATCTTCCTTTTGTTATCATCAAAATATTATTAGAGAACTTAACATAAGACATACATCCTTATTTTGTCCATCTAACACAAAGGTTCCAAGATAGTAAATAGAACTTAACATTCCTCCTACTCTAACGGCCCACATGCTCTAAATTCCCTAATTTTGCATAACCTAATATTGATAATTGACAATAGTATGACATAAAATCTTAAAAAGATTTTGGAAAAGTCACCAAAAATCACTCCCGATTTTTCATGATTTAAGAATGTTAAAATGTAAACAATTCAGTTATAGTTTAAGAAATCATAATTGTTATCAGCGAAATTCCCCCAACCTTTTTGTGATCAATAAGTAATGATAAATCAAATAATTAATGAAGTAATTATTAAGGCTCTAGAAAAATAAAAGAAATTACTTGTCAATTTCGAAATATAATTAGAAAAACAATAAATATGCTCCAAAAATTTTCAAATAAGAATAGTGTAATAAATCACTAAGCGAAACCTTCGCTTCAACAAATAAAAATAAATAAATATCTAAATTCATCAAACACGTAGAATTACATAACGTCTAAATAAGAAAATTTGCAAAATCATCATAAATAATTAGTTTATAGATTTATAATTAAAAACGATTGTAACCCCTTAAAATAACTAATGACACCATCTTCTCTAGTAAGTAAAACCCTTGGAAGTCACCGGAATCATATGAATAATTTATTACATGAAAAAATATCCAAAATATAAAACAAGTAATTATAAATAGAAAAGCTCTAAAATTAATATTCATAAAATATTCTACATTGCTAAATTAATCATGTGGTTATCTTGGACTCATGATACATAATAAGTATATGACAAACTATTACTACAATTTATAGTAGTAATGTTAATAATATCAAAAGTATATTGTAACTAACAATATACGTATTGTAGTAAAAATAAACAAAATAATTTTATTATATGATAAATAATAACACCATACTTAATCCACATATTAAGACAATTCTAAAAAGGTAACAATATTAAAATCCTTCTTATTATATTACTAATATCACATTAATCATAATAACTTACCTACTCATAATGAAGATATATGATTTATAAATAAGCTATATCATAAGTGAAATATTGCAATAAATACCAATGTGATTCAACAATTATGGTAACAATATATATCTAATCATCATATCAATATACATATAACATAACAAGACCCTAAGGCTAATTACCTAGGAGAGCTTACAATTGTTGGTATAAACTATATATTTGGCAAATCATTTGATACGTTGAATATTGTATCAAATAATTATAATAGAAAACAAGCAAACAAATGAAATCAAGAAGTATGATAATATGATATTAATTAAATAATGTAGATCAAGATCATATCAAAGGATTAATTTGAATTTAATGAAATAAATAAAACACATCGTGAACCTTAAAATTCGCATTAGAACCAAAATCCTAAAATGTGTCAAATCATACCAAAATCCCAGAAACCTTAAATCGAATCAAATAAATTTTATAACCTTAAAATACCATGTAAATTAAATTAAACTTAGACTGCCAAATTTCAAAACCTTGAAAATCATAAATGGGATCAGATGAAGCTTCAATAACCCTAAGATATCAAATGAATTAAATAAAGACTAGAACCTTAAAAGTAAATTGTATAGCAAAAACATATCACCAAAATGATCCAATAGCTTAATCAATTCAAAAACCCTACGTTAAACAGTTCATCTCTTTGAACTCTAATACGCAAATTGATGAATTGCATCCAAATAATATATATTAATAAAATAATAATAAATAATTTCCTATAATTGAAAAATCCCAAAATTTTATGGTAATCATATAAGTAAAACCTTATACTGGAAAATGGAGTCGGAACCCTAAAGTCAAACAAAGTTAACCGTAAACCTTAGGAAATCCAGACACGATCAAATAGCTTCTAAAACTATAAAATACTAAATTAAATAAAAAGATATTATGAACTTAAATTATGAACCAAATATATATTACAAGTCTTAAAATGATCGGATTTGACAAAACTTCGATCGTTTCAAGCCCTTACGGGATCAGTTTCTGTATCCAATCACGAACACGTAAATTAAGATAATATAATTTAATTAATATTTAGTAATAAAATAATGAAAATTTATTTTTATAATTTGATATCTAAATTTCTAAACCAAATTTTTTTCAATCGAACAGTTTCTACACCTAATCGTTAGTATGCAAAATGAGATAACCAAACTAGATAACACTTAATGATAAAATAATATTGATTCATCTTTCAAGAATCATTAAATGGTTTATCATTTCATAACAATATCATATACACTTTTTACGGCTCATAAAAATATCAGTTATAAATTTATACGCGTATTTTATCTTTACCAGTAATTAATTTGTCACTTCATTTTACTTTTTTAGTATTCGTTACTATTTATCTATCTCTACTTTTTCTTACACTTTTCTTACAATTCTTACACCACTCATAACTTTTCTTTCACACATCTAATCTACTTTATTTTATACTATACTTTACACATAACTTCTTCTTTATTGTCTCTCTCTCTCTCTCTATCCCCCCATCCCCTTTGATTTATGTGCTGCATAGCAACTGCTACCCTCCACACTTTTCTATCATTTTTCATTTTCTTTTTCATTCATTTTCCATTCTTTAATTCCCTCTAATTTTCCTCTATAAATACCTCTTCCCTCTTTCACTTCTTACACGCTTTTTTATTACCCATAACAAAACTCCATCAAGATCATTTCTCAACTTCTCTCTCTAAATTTCCTCTCAAACTTTTCCTCTCTAAATTTCTTTTCCAACTTTTTTTCCTTCTTCCACTCATACACAATCTCATATCTTTAGATAAAATACTAAACCCCTCCTTAGATTATATCAATATAACATGAAAAATATGGATATTGTCATTTCCATATGAGATCCCCATGAGCATGTGCTCGGGAATGGAAATATGAAAAATAATATATTGTTCATATCATGTTCTATTTTATGTTCATGTTTATGTTCATACATTGTTCTTAATGCAAACTTAACCTTTTATATGCTAGTATGTACAAGTTGTAAATATATATTTTAAATCCTAATGCTCACTAATCTAACTCTTTTTATTTCATGCTCTTATTTATTTCCTGGTGATAAGTAAGACTAGTTAGTCTTTGACACGTCCCAATAGGTACACTAAATGTGACAACCCACCATACACAATATTAAAACTTGAGATGACTACCTTGATCACTCGAAAACTTTCATATTGGTACAAGACGTACGTTCATAACAAAGGGAGACCGGTGGGGTTATGCATTTTAAGATAATGACAGCGGGACATTCAAGCAATATGGTTCATCAAAATAAAAGGTCTTACAACTTCTATGGGCATTCCCCTGATAAATCTCCATAATAATATAGTCTTGCTAAGACAAATAACTAAAACTAAAATATTTTAGAGGAAATCTAATCTAAGTTTTCAAATAGAATTCCTCTAAAAGCTTCCCAAAACATAAGTTCTACTCGGACGGTCAAGGTAGTTTCGGATACAAAATAAAGATCCTTTAAAATTAAAAATCTATTGGGGAGTAAGCATAACTAGCTTTGTGAGATATTCCTTACACAAAAGTACTTATAACAAACATTCAACCAAGTCCATTAAACAAGCATATGAAATGCAAACAACCATATGATCAAACAATACATACAACTATCTGGTTTCGTATATAAAATGGATTTACCCCTCCATTGTGGATTAGGAAATGCTTTGAAAGGTTCATAATTGACCTCCTTGAAATTTGCCCATTTCTTGGGGTTCCAATCAACCGTACTAATAGTCTTCAAGCTTTTCTTATCCAAAGTGATTGATCTAGCTCGGGTACATCACGAGATCGTATTCCCCAAATATCCTAAACAAAGAAAATACCCAAATGAGTATTTCATCCAAGCTCTACTTAAATTTTCTAATTCTCTCTTATTAAATTCGTCAAAATTCGATTTTAAAGAAATTCCAACTTAAAACGGCCATAACTTACTCATTTTAACTCGGAATTTCGCATATAATATGTCATTTTCTATCTAGTCAAAAAGATCTATCTATTTCTAGTGTTATTTTCATCATAAAAGGTTATTTAGGCCTCAGAACAATAGGGTACAGATTCACAATGAATTTCCCAACCTTTGAAAACATAATTTCCCAAATCTTCCTTCAAAAAAATCCTTAAACAAATATATCTTTTTGATACATAAATAGACCCATATTTTATGCATGACTTCATTGGTGTTGTCTCAAAAATTATTTTTCTTAAAACAACTAGTTTTATAGGTTTGAAAAATTGGACTTTGAAAATTTTCTCCTTAAATGGTTTAAGAGAAAACTATGATTCCATGAGTCATTATAAATAAATTTTTTCCTTTTAAATTTTATTTCCTAACTCTTTAAATATAATTTCATCTTTAAAATTTGGTCTTTTAAGTTTCCCACCAATTTTATTTGAAAAGAAAGAATTTCAAAACTTTTTTAAGTTATTGATAATATCTAATGTTTTGAGTTTATCATCTCTATGTTTTCCTATCTCTTGGAAAATGAATTTACCATTTAGAAACTTACTTTCTTAGGTTGTTGGCAAATTTGTATTTCTCTAAGTGAATTTCTATACTAGTGAGTTGATTTTTATTTTATCTTGAAAACTTGTCTAGTTCTTAGTTTTTATCATGAAGTGGGTAAAAATCCTATAAATAATTTCATAATAAATAATTATCAACATTAAAGTTTTAAACCAAAATTTTCAAGTTATTATTTTGAAAAGAAGAGTGTGTATCTACTTAGTTAAATCATTGAAGAAATCCACTTTGTTGATACCTTAAAGTTACATGAGAAGCTTATCTAAGTTTTTAAAAAGAATTTACTAAAAATGACATTTAAGTCATTTGATGGAAAAATCCTTGCTAAGTGACAAAATTTATTTTAGAAAGAGTTTAGTCTCATTTTATTACATAAAAACTCCTTCCTTTTTGTTGAGACAAAATCAATATGTTTATGCATGAATGGGAATATGTAGTTGTGAGAAAGATGAGAATACCACATAATAAGATAGAGAGAGATTTAAGAAACAAATAATCATAATAATAAGATCAAGTATTAGGAGCCTTAACTTCATCAAGGCTTCCTAGGATTAAGAATAGACTAGTCCCAAAAAAGAAAAAAGAAAAAAAAAGAAAGAAAAGAAAAAGCATAATAATAAGAGTAATAATAATAAGATGTTAGGTTAGTGAGCACTTAGGCTCTAAGAAATATATATATATATAATTAATAACATATAAAAGTTAGATTAGAGCAATAATAATAACAATATAATAATAATAAAATATAATAACATAAAGAAATTTTTGTGAATAAACTAGAACAAAACATGAACGTATTGTTACTTCCTTAACACGTCTTAGAAAACACACACTAAGCTCATACTAAGTTACATAAACATGAAGAGTAAATATGAGAAGTTTTACCTAAGGTTATATATTTGTTGAAGAAGAAAAGAGGTGGTTGTAATAATATGTGAGTAGTGGTTTTGTGGAGAGAAGAGAAAGTTTGGAAGAGAAACTTGGAGAGAATTTGTGGAGTGAATTTGGTAGAGTTTTGATAGGAAAAATGAGATGTGTGAAAGAATAAAGGAGGGACGGGGTATTTATAGAGTTTTTGAGTGAAAATTAGATGTAATAAAATAAAATGAAAAAAAAAGGAAAATAAATTAGATGTACATGGGGAGGGTAGAGCCAGTTTTGCTTAAAGAAAGTGGAGAAATTAATTAATTTTATTGTTTTGTAATGAAAAGTAGTAATATGTAAGGTGTGATGTGAATAAAGTTGTATGTGAAAGGTAAATTGTAAGGAATAGGTATTGTAAAATGTAAGAATATGTTGTAAGAAAAAGTAGAGATAGTGAAATAGTACTGAATAGTAGAAATAGTACTATGAATAGTAGACTAGACAACTAAAATACCGATAGTAAAGAAAATAAGCGTAAATGAGCTATATCTAATATTTTTAGTTATCGAAAAATTCTAAAAATAATATTTTTGAAATCCTTATATTTTTACGATTCTAATGGTATTATCTGAATATTTTCACCATTTTACTCATCCGGATCCTAATTTTAGAAATTGATCTCGTTTGAGTCCGAAACTAATTAAATTTTGGCGAATATGATCTTTTTAAGCTTTTTATATCATTTCGGACTATAATTTAAAATTATCTCATTTTTATTGTTTTTAGGTTTCGCAAGCGGGATTGTCGGATCTTGATTCATTAGACTAAACATAGAACTAGGTCAGCTTTAGGATTTCAGTTTGACTTCCAGCTCTTAGGGTTTACTTATATTTATCAAAAAAACTAAGGGCTTATAATCTCTAATCTTATACTTGTTCTTAATCAAGTCAAAACAAAAAGGGACTTGTCCATAATCTAAGTCCCGAGAATGCCTTGTCCAAAAATTATAAAGCTTCCACTTTATTTGTTTTTCTCTTAATTATTTTTCCATCTAAGTGGACTTGTCCATTTCTAAGTCTCGTGGAGTCTTGATATAAATCTATGACTCTCATATTTTCTTGATATTTTCTAGCTATTCCTCATTTTGTGATGATTGGAATTTGATCAGTCCCTGGGAGCTTTGATTTCAAGCTAAGACTGCCATAATTTTTATTTAATATTTTTATTCTTGATTATTTATCTTTAATTCTTTTCTTAGGTCTACGCTAAAAATTTTGTTCTTGGCATAATAGCTATATTTTTATTACTCATGCATGTATATGGTCATAAGTGGTATTGTCATGATAAAATCTTCAAAGATGTGAATATTAGAACTTCCTCATTTTACAAAACTAACTATCAAGATTTTATTTTCAACACTTAGAAAAATTTGTCATTAGAATAAAAATAGGTACTTAACTAAACTTTTAAAATATCAAATGAGTTTTTCCTAAAATACAATATTGATAATTCCTTGATAAAAAAATTGTCTATAACTTACCCATAAAATTTATGCAAAATTTTATCTTCCAAGAAAAATAGAAGTTTAAAACAAGTCTTTCCCTTATTCTTTTTAAGTAATAAAAACTAGAATAATATCAAGAAAATGTTCACTTGAAAAAGATTTCATCTACCACCATAAAGAAGTTCATGTTTTGTAAACTAGTTAGTTAAGAAACTAAAAGGAGCATAAAGTATTCATAGATTCAAAATAAATGTGATATCATGATATAAAGCCCCTAACATGCCCAATTTCTCATATTGGACATGTCGAGTCTCCCAGCCATGTATAAAACTTAAGTACTACATGTAAGGTTGTTTGAAAAAGGAGATGTTTATGTGGATTGCCTGTTTAACTTGTTTAGATACAAAGCTTTATCAAAAAGACTATTCATTAGGGAGTGGATACTTTAATATAACAATATATAGATACCAATAACTTGGTATCTCAAGATTTACAAAACCATATATTACATATAGTATAGGGAAACTTAAATACTTTATTACATACTTAGGCTTATAAGCAAGCCATCTCTATACTATTACATTTTTAAAACAAAACTTCGTTTGGTCTCTCTTGCAACAAAAAAAACAAGGTTGGTCTAGAAGTCTTAATCATTGCACTCATCCAAAAAGTCCTCAAAATCTGTCCCATAGCCCAAAGAATCATAAAACTCATCTTCCTCAATACTTGAAAGAGAAAAAGTGAGCTAGAGGCCCTGTACACAGTGACATAAACAAATACGATATGGCATACACTTCTGAACTAATGCAAAGGAAAAAATTGTAAATTATTTCTCTTTATTTAAGTCAGCAAAACAACAATGGAGTATTCAAACTCTTATTTCAATTCTGGAGAATCTGGGGATCCTGAGTAAGCGCAGCTGCTCAAGAGGTTGTTTTAAGCAGCTTGAATACTTATATATATGATATAACTTTATAAAGAAATAGTAATTCATCTAAGGTTTACAACCGTTACTCAACTTTACTTAATTTAATCCATAATATCATCTCGTTCAATCGTTCCCATAAAACATGAACTAAATCATATTATATCCTTTTAAAAGTAAGCAAATGTTACATCGATACTATAACCCCTATCAATTACCCACTGAGCCACTAATGAAAGTCATTGCATCATGACTAAAGTGGCCTTAAACTACCATGTTAACCTCGTTAATAAGGTTGGTGCTCCCTAGATCGGATTCAACGGTGAAAAGCACAATTAATACAAACACTTTTTAAGCCTTCTTTAATTAAGATATACCTATCTTAAGCAAACAACATCCATGTTACTGTATACCTTAATAAACATATTTATCAGGCAAAAGACTAGCATTCGAACTCAGTTGAATATGAGAATCTGTCAAAGAAACCATTTCATATAAAAATTATTAAATCACAGTTATACACTAATTCATTAAATCCTTTAACACTTAACAAATTAAAATAGAAACTCATAGAAAGAAGAACTTAACATATATATATATATATATATTTATACACAATGGAGTTATATAGGCTTTCTACTTAATCACAAAAATAAGCAACAAATAAGGCAACACATATAAAATAATAAAATTATAACAAACAAAATTATTATGTTTTTAAAGGGGCATGTGAGCATAAAGGCCAGCAATGTAAATTCAAAGGCCAGCGGCATATAGGTCTAGAACATTTTTGCACGAAAGACCAAAAAGTGAAACTCCCTACCATACGAGCTGTTTCGAAGGCCATTTGAACCTAGGGGAAATGCGTAAAAAAGCTCCAGAAAGTGGAACACCCTTCCATACAATTTGTTTCAAGGGGTGTATGTCCCATACACCCTTCCAAACAGGTCGTTTAACTGGGTGTTTGAAGTTTTTTGAACTTCCCCTATTTCAAACTCTACTTTTATACATTTTTCACATATCCTACACCAACTAAAACACTACACAAGCATCATACAACATACTATATGCACTTAACAACTAAAAATAGATATGAACTTCACTTCTCAACATCAAACAACTCTCACTACATCATACAACCTATATCAAATCATTCATCTCCAAATTTCACCAACTCATGCATAAACTCATAACAACTTACATCATTTGAAGCACTTCCAATAACTAACAACTTTAACATATGTAACTACTTGTCTAACACAACAAATCTATCTTCAAACACTTCAACACACTCCAAGAACTTGTTTAACTCTATTAAATACCGTGAACCATCAAAATCACCTTCAAACTATGATGAACCTACTGGAATAAGAAGCCATTCTTATGATTAAAAACAAAGGAAATAACAACAATAAAGCATGCAAACAAACCTTATGTGACTTTAACTTGAGAATTGAGTCTTAGGAAAGAATTCTTGGCAAATTAAGCAAGAAAATTTCAATAGAAAAAATGGAATGGAATGGAAGAAAGTCACCGTCGATTTTAGGGTTTGTTTTGGAGTTTGTAATTTGTCAAAATGAGTTATAATTCTCCTTATTCAGTTTGACTTTGGTGGCAGATTTTTTAGGAGAGAAAAGAGGGGCCTGGGCTTACTTTAAGGCTTTGTTTTGGTCTTAAAAAAGACTTAAAATTTTTCCTAGTTTGGGTTGGCTATAATTTGCATGACGTGAGTTTAACCTATATCAAACTAACAACACATGCAATACAAATACCTAATCGTCCTAGCATATTAAATTATAACATGTATAATTTATCAACTAAAATATTCACAAAATTTTCATATTTCAAATAAGTAAAATATATACATATTGTACACTACTATTACTAAATCATACTATCACATTATATTTTATTAACTAATTTTTTATCATAATTTCTATGTTTCAAGCAAACATAAAATGTAGATATGCAAATTAAATATGCATTGAAATTCTTGGTTATTTCACATGTTTTTTTTTTTAAGTTAAGCTTATATTTATGAACCCCTAAAAAATAAATTTTAATTTTTAGTAATAACGAAACTTAAGAAAATAAAGTAAGTGCACTTAGAATATTATAACAAGAGTAAGTAGAATAACATCTCCCAAAATAAGTGTTAAATGAAATTTTTGAAATAAAAATAAGACCCTTAAAGCTTCAAAGTAAATAATAAACCATAATATATATATATATATATTTTTTTTTTTTTACTAAGTCATAAGCTTACAAAATTTAAGACAATGAATTATATCACAAATTAAAAGATAGTTTTACATAAAGCATAACATATTCACTTTTAACCAAAAATTGTTCTGCAAAATTATTATTTTGGAACAACATCACTAGGATCACGCATATAATATGAGTTAATGTGAACATTCAAAATTTTTCAAAGATAATAATGATTTATGTTTACTAGAAAGTGTTCAAGTCAAGTAAAAGTTTGAAAAACAAGAAAAACAAGGCTAGAATATGTATAATCCTTAAAGACCTTAAATGCTAAAAATAACCTTAGTAATAGATAGATCTTTTTTGAGTAGAAAACGACTACTAATATGTGAAATTCCTAGTTAAAATGATTAAGTAATGGCTGTTTTAAGTTGGGATTTCCCCTAATCCAAATTTTGACGAGAATAACAAATAGAATTAGAAAATTTAAGTAAAATTTGGATGAAATACGCATTCCGAGTTTTTTTTTTTTTTTTTGTCTAGTTGATCGGAAATACAAGACCCCCTTTCTCGAGAATCACTTCGACTAAGGATTGCACTATGGACGAGTGAGTTTTCCTTTAGATTTTACATATCCGTGCATGTACTTGCAAAGTAGAACACTAGATTTTAAGAAAAGATAAAATTGGTATGCATGTGGGATATTACGGAATTTATGTATGCGATTTGTTATGTGTGATCAATGAACATTAAGTATATTGAAACTTGATTGGTTGAATAAAGTGAATTGTTTCCTTGTTATGATGACTTATGTGTGAATATTGGTTGATTACCTTAATTGAAATTAATTATTGATTGGGAACCTTTTATAACAAATTGATCATATATATCATATAGAGAATCATATACACATTTTGCTACTACTCCTTTGTGTAGGACTGGAAAGGTAAGATGTCTAACTACATCTTGAGGGACTAGGATATTCGGGGAATATGGCCTCATGTTGTAGCTGAGTTGGATCGATTGCTCTGGGTAAGGAAACCCAAGGATTAGTATATGATTGAAACCTAAAGACGCACGCGCAAATTTCAAGAAGATCATTGGAACCATTCAAATCATTCCCTAACCCCAGAATGGAGAGTGCAAATTCATTCTACATACATCACCGAATAGTCGTATGTATTTGTTTGATTATATGGATGTTGTATCTCATATGCTTGCTAATGGACTTGCTTGATTGTTTTGTTGTGGGTACGTTTGCGTAAGGAATTATCTCACCAACCTAGTTGTACTTACTCCCCAATAGTTTGTTTTTGCAGGAAGTTCATAAAGCCGGGATTGGGATGGGAAACGAGCACATAGCATATCAAAGATTAAGTCAAGGATTAGAATATGGATATATTGAACTTAGTTGACAGAAAGGACTCAAAACTTGATTTATTTCTTTTGTAAACTCCTTCGATTGTAGATGAAAGATAACCTAAGTTGCTTTATCTTGTTTCATTTTTTATAGGGTATCTGATCCTCTGCGATCCTTATGATTGTGGGAATAACGGTATCCTATGTGTAACATATTGAGAGAATAAGTAATTAAAGTCTCACAATCTCTGACTTATAAGGTAGTCATCATGTTATGGGTGCACACAATATGACGACCTTAGAGTAAACTTATTAGGTAGACCATAATGCGGATCCACATATACCATTAGAAGATCCAGTTCCATCTCCAACTCCTTCTCCAGACCAAAATGGATATGATGATTGGATTCTTGTTAAACCACATAGACACCCTAAAAAGCCAAGTGGCTAGGCCCATAATGATACTGTTGATTCTTTACTCACCCTATGGGACAATCGCCAATTTCAAATGTAATAGCAAATGATGACTTTCCTCTTTCTCATTTACCCTCTCAAAAACTTTAACACTCCAAACATGACCCTCTCAAATGAAAACGTCTTCCTTGTAGGGGTGTACAAAAAAACCAATGAAACCAAGAAACCGAACCGAAACCGTAAAACCAATCCGAAAAATATAGTTAACCGGTCCATTGGTTTCGGTTTAGGATTACGATTTTTATTTTTTTTTTTCGGTTTCGGTTTCGGTTTGTAACCAGAAAAAACCGATGGTTAACGGTTAACCGTTTCAGTATTTATAAATATATTATATATATAATTTACATATATAAATAATTATTTATATATATACATATGATTTTCATATACATATAATTTACCTATGTTAATATTCCTTGAATTCCGATTAAAATACTATTATCTTATGATTAATGGAGTTAATTTGGTAATTAATTTAGTTTGATTTTATTGATAATGATACATTCAAAGGTTCATTTTTCCCCTTTTCCTTAATTTCATTTTCTTTTTTTTAGCTCTAGTAATATATATAATAGTTTAAAGAAAAACTTTATGATAAAAGCTAAAAAAAGGTTTTTTGAAATTATCAATTTGATTTGTTGAAACCATTACGTTAAATGGTTAAAAACCGAAAACCGAATAAATTAACCGAATAAAACGGTTAACCGTTAAGGCGGTTAACCGTTTATAATAGACCGGTTAAGGATCGGGATATTTAAAAACCGATAATTACGGTTAGGTTCAAAAAATAAGGCCACGGACCGGTTAACCGATCCATGAACACCCCTACTTCCTTGTCCGATAACATCCCACGAACTTCCCACCTCATTTCCAAATATTTTAACTAAATCTGTGTCTTTTGGTACCCCTTTCCAATTTTTGACCTCTTCAATATCTTAACCCTTATCTTAGAATAAAACACCAAGATTAAAAGCTCAAGCCCGCTCTAAGACCAATGGAACAAAAAAGTGTGTTGACATGCACTCTCCAAGTTCTTCCCCTAAACTCTAACTTACCATGGATCGATCCCCAACATCAAGTTTTTCGACTAAAGCTAAAAACAACTCAATTCCGAATTACAGTGTGTCTAGAGGAGATAGGGTTCCTCAGGGATGACTTGAACAAGTGTCATGGATTCATGTTGCAGTCTCCAAGGCATACGTATCTAACATGAGAAAACCAACGCGTAATATCCATCAAAGAATTCATCATCCTAATACTAGTGGCCTTGAATTTTGACAACATGCATCCATTTCTCCTAATGAATTATTGAGAAAAAATCCTATATCTGATAACTTAACAAATTGTGAAAACAAGACCTGCCACCTTACCTGTTTCCAATGTCCCTATGGATGATTTAAGGACCCATGTTCTCCTCAACGTTTCATAACAGGGAGGAAGCAATGCTCCTTTTGGGAAGTCCATGGTCACCAATTAATTTTTACTTTGAGATAAAGGCGATTGCACTATTTGATTCTGCTATCCAGTATTATCGTTTTATCGCTCAAAATATGGCGGATTCTATATTCCCTACATTAGTTCGTCCTACTCGGGTATTGGCATGGAATATTCAAACATGTTGTTGTGCTTGAGACACTAGCTAGATATATGCCAGACATGGTGATTCTCTTGGAAACAAAAGTAGATCATCAAACTGCTGAGTTCTTTTGGCACCATTCACATATGACTGCTTTTCACTGTGTTGAATCTTTAGGGCTAAGTGGGGGCATGATATTGTTATGGATGCAGCAGGCCATGGATGTTACAGTTATCAAGACCTTGGACTATGAACTACAAGTTATGCTTCAGGTCTATATTTCTCCTATTCCTTTTACTTGGTTCTTTTCTAGCATTTACGGACCTCTACGATTATCTAAAAAAGTCTTATTTTGGAGCAATTTACTTCAATATGCACAATATATTGATCAAAGACCATGTTTATTAATGGGTGACTTTTTTCGTTCGCTTAATATGTCAAGGGCCATCAACTATTCAAATTATATGAATTCCCATGGCTTGAGAGATTTAGGTTTATTTGGACCAAAATTTACTTGGACAAACAGACAACAATTATCTACTGTTGTCCAATTGTGTCCTGACCGTGCTTGGGAAAATCATGTATGGTCCTCTAATTTTCCTAAAAGTCAAAGTATTCCATTTACCTCGTTGGCTTGAAAGCACATCCATATCTTTCATAGAATATGACAAATCGTACTTTTCATTTCCAATCAATGTGGCTTGAGCACCCACAATGTCGAGATTTGGTTACACAAATATGGATAGATTGCAATCATAATTGCCTGTTAGTCATCAAAACCCTCCATCAAAATTTTGCCAATGGAATAAACAGCTTTTTGGCATTTTTCACCATGAAAAAAAGGATACTCCTCAACCGGTTTTCACCATTACACAGGCTTTGTCTATGTCACCTTTTCCACAATTAACTGCTGAAGATCAAAACTGTCGAAACAAACTTACCACGAGCATTGATCGTGACGAGAGTTCGTGGCATATGAAAGCTCATGCTAAGCGGAATATGGATGGTTAGTGTAATACTAAGTATTATCATGCTCTTACTATGGCCGATGGTCTCGTAATCGTATTCTAGCAATCCAAAATTCGGTGGGAGAGTAGTTTTATAATCAAGTTTCCATTAGACAACAATTTCACACTTTTTTCCAACATTTATTTACAACTTCCAAGGTTTCAGTGTCCTATTCCAATCTATGTCCTCAGAAATGGCAAGGTAGTCTCACTGACTCTCAAACTCAAACACTTGCAATGTCTTTATCAGATAAAGACATTTCTGATGTTTTAACATCAATTAGTTCATGAAAACTCCCAAGAAACGATAGCCTGCATGCTTTCTTTTACAAAAAGTTTTGGGATATTGTTGGCCCTTCCGTTAAACAACAAATTCATCTTATCTTTCAAACATAAGTTATTCCACCATACATAAATCAAAGTTAACTAGTTTTAATTCCTATGTATCCCACTGCTCATAAAGTTCAACAATTTAGGCCAATCAATTTATGTCAAACTCTGTATAAGATTGTTGCTAAGATATTGGTTAATAGAATTCAACCTTATTTAGATCAGATGATAGACCCATCGCAAGCTAGTTTTATTCCGAGATATAAAGCTCAAGATAGCATCATTATGATTAACGAGTTGCTTCATACCCTTCATCATCCAAATCCTATGGGGAAATGGATGATTATCGATCTGGATTTGGCAAAAGCTTATGATCGCATTGAGTGGGATTTTATCCATTGGGCTCTTACCAATTTAAAGTATCCTGCTTGATGGATTAAACTAATTGATAGTTGTTTACATCAACTTCAATTGAGGTCCTTATAAATGGTACGGCCTCTTCTCGGTTTTTTCCAAGTCGTAGACTCCATCAAGGGGATCACCTGTCACCTTATCTGTTTATTTGGAGTTTAGAGTTTTTCAATTGAGCAATTGAACCCAAGTCTAAATTGGACCATCAAATCCATTCATAACACGTGGTAGTCAATTCTCTATATCTCATGTATGCTGACGATATAGTCCTTCTTGCTAAAGCTAACAATCAAAATGCCCAAGTTATTGCTTCTTTGTTGCATGACTTTGTTGAGACATCAGCTTGCAAGTCAATTTAGACAAGTCTTCCATTGTATTTTCTCAGGTTGTGTCCTCATCTACTAAGGATACTATTGCACACTAGTTAAACTTTAAAGAAGTTCGATCATTTAGCAAATCTTTGGGTTTTCCACTTGATAAAGGTTAAAAACCTACTTCTCATCATTTTCAATTCTAGTGGAAAAAATGCATCAAAAGTTAACTGGCTGGAGAGCTCACCATCTTTGTATGGAAGGACGTTTAGTTTTAGCCAAATCAATTTTAAAGTCAATTCCCACGTACTATATGCAAGTTGCACCTTTTCTTAGGAAAATTCTTGAGCAGTTGGAGCAAATTACAAAAAACTTCTTGTGGACTGGTTCATCCTATAGTCATAAACCTCATTGGATTTCCTAGCAACAAGTGACAATGCCTAAACCTCAGGGAGGTCTTGGATTGTTAAACTTGAACACTCATAATAAGGCATGCCAAAATAAACGCTGCTACACATATAAACACCATTGTGCACTATTTTGTTGAAGGTTAAATATAGGTGTCTTGGGCTTCAATCTTCTTCTACTGCACCTTCACATTCATCTTTTATGTGTAAAGAGATTGTTCATTCTATAACATGGCACATAATTAATGGTTTTAGTATTTTAGGTAATGGCCAAACTATGTCCTTTTGGTTTGATTGGTGGGCGGGGGATGGCCCACTTTCTCGATTTTTCATGGTCCTCTACTTCCCTCTTCATATTCACTTTCAATGGTCGGTTGCTGGATTTCAGCTATGCAATGGAATGGTGACCTTATTGATTTCACAGTATTTATCCTCCATGTGTGGTTCAATTTTTCAAAGACAGTGTTGTAATGATGCGAAGGGACTTCATCTTCAATCTCGATGGGAATCATGCCTTAAAAATATTTATGAACACCTGCACTTCCAACTTAATCCCACTAATGTGTTGCATACAAAATGGATTTGGAGTGCTTATTTTCCTCCAAAAATCAAAGTCTTCTTATGGAGATTTTCCCATAATAGTTTGCCCACTACTGTCAATCCTTGAATGCACCATATTAAAATGGATGTAGCTCGTCTAAGATGTAGCTCACCTAATGAAAATGCTATACACACTTTAGTCACATGTCCATGTTTAAGAGAGTTGTTTTCTAATCAAGGTTATGAACCTCCTTCACATTTTCCAACTTGGATTGATTTTATGGGTTGGATCCAAACTCATAATTATCTATTTCATCTGTAGAACGGGGACAATTAAATCCACCATAGGGCTTTAAATTTGTCATTTTATTATGGCACATCTGGTATTCTCGCAATTGTCTTATTTTTAGACCAACTTCGACTTCTGTGGAATTATCCGCCTTTTCTGCTTCTAAACTATGGTATCTTATCCGGCTTCATAAAACATATCACATCGAACGAGTAGTTTTATTGTGGAAGCCCCCTTCACATGGTTTTGTCGAGATCAACATAGATGCTTCTTGCATACATTCTACTAGCCAAGCAACGATTGGCATGGTGGTTCAAGATCATCATGGCAATTGGATGTTTGGTTATGCTTGCAAATTGGGATTTCTAGATATACTCCTAACTGAATTGTGGACCGTTGCTTATGGTTTAATGATGTCTTCAACATTCCCTATTGTCTATTGAGATCAATATTGACTCTCAAGTTGCTATTGCAATTTTAACATCTACTATTAATATTAAAAGAAAATATCACCATGTCTTGTCTACTTGCTGGGAAAGGTTGCTGCAATTCCACCAAGTCAAAATAACCTATCAACCAAGGGAAATTAATCGTGTTGCGGATGCATTGGCGAATTTTGCCCATAATGTGGAGGTGGACAGTATCCTCCTTATGGACTCGCCAAATGATCTATTAAACTTATTGCTTTTTTATAAGACCTCTAGTGTATGTAGAAACTTCAGAGCAGTGGATGTAAGGCCTGTTCATGGCCAATACATCTACCTTTGAATTCCTGTAATTATGGTTTAGTATTGATGCAGTTTAATTACGAACAAAAAAAAAAAACGATTACGGTATCAAATGGGCCGATTCGACTTGATAGCCTAGCACAGCATCATCTTTCCTTTACGAGTCTAATGCATATGTCAGAAAGCATGTCAAAATTATCACCATATGGAAATATCTTCAAATTTACTGGGATTTTTTTATTTTCTTTTCTTAATTTTACACAGGCTCTTCTCATATTTAATTTAATTTTTACTTATCAAACTACTTAAAATTAAATTCGTACATTTAATAAATAAAAATTCAACTCAAACATAATATTTAGTAAATTCGAACTTTATATATATATAATTTTAAAATACACATAAAGGTCAAATAACAATTTTGACAAATATCCTTTTAAATTGTTTTGATAAAAAGCTACGGACGAAAATTATCTCAATATAAAAATTTAAAAGAAAATAATCCGCATCTAATCAATAGATTAAAGTATGTATGTACAGCGATCACTTCTTTAAAAAATACGTAACTAAACCTTTAGGAAACTTTATTTTAATTTTTTAGGTGACACTATATAAAACAAATTTAAAAAAGAAAGAAAGAAAAAAAGGGACACCAAAATGATATAGGCTGCAATTCCTCTTTGATATACAAAAAAAAAAAAGGAAAAATCTCCCAAGACAAAAATCAGGTACAAGGACAAGGACTGCCGTACTTGAGTAATGGTCCTGTCATGTCACTGCTCCATTCCGAAACAATGCTGCATAGCCCTTTTGTTTTTTTTTTTTTTACCCCTTTCTTCTACATAAGGAATGAAGACAGCCCATTTAATAATAATAAAAAAAAAAAAACCTAGATACTAAATTTAAAAAAAAAATAAAAAAAAAAAGAAAGGAAAAACATACCAATCCGATCCAAATTACAATCATGCCCACCCCTTTTTTTCCTGGTAAAATAATTGTCATCCTAGATTTCCCGTTAGGCCACTACCACATATACTCGCAACCCACAACTACAAGTAGTTCAAAACCAACGACAAGGCCATAACGACGACAAAGGAGAAGACAAGGTTAGCATCTTTGGACAAAGACAAGCCAAAGCCAGTACCAGTTGTATCGATCCCAGTTGGCGCCAATCCGACCACCGTAGGAGTGGTGTTGCCTGTGGTTGTGGTTGTGGTGGTGGTATTGCTACTGTAAATTAAGAAAAAAACCAAATATTAAAAGCAATTTGACAAAATAAAATCACATTTTTTTTTTAATTATAAGTGATCCGAATAATAACAAAAAAATAATTATATAAAATGTTAACCGTTTTTCTTTATTTCACATGCTATCAGTCACAGAAGAAAGAAAGATTCTATGATCCCGTGATGATAACAACGGGATCGATCTCCTCACATCATTCAATAGTTTAGATTTATTTCAACGGCAATTGAAGCTCGTAAATTTTTTTCATTGATTTTTTAAGAATTAATTTAATTATAATATTAATGAATGTATGGTGACTGGATCATAGAAGTTCCACAGTCGAAAATATCATCAGCTAATAATGCACCTCCCCCAAATAATTTAGTCAAATTTGCCTAATGTAGACCCAACAGACAACAATCATAGGAGGACCATTCTGTTTATTGGGATTTTCTTGACAGTGTGTTTTAAAAGCTAGATGTGCTTATAAATTTTTATCCTTCTTTTCACATAGAATTAGGAAACTTTTCACCATTTGCCGATTAGTAACTTCATAAATAATACTACTACTACTACTATTATTATTATTAGGTAAGAAGATCAAAGTAACAAGTCACTACAAAACAATTTAGGATAAATTCCAAAAACTCATGTTAAAAAATGAAAGGATAAAAAAAAAAAAAAAGCATTTTAGCCCTTATGCAAACATTTACTCTTGAAACATAATAATATTTTAATATTTTTTAATTATTATATCCAAGAACAAATTTTTTTTTTAAAACTTAAATGGTCCTTTTACTCCTAAAATACAATGAAATTTTTTTTCTTAATTTTTAATTATTTCATCCAACAAATATTAAAATATTCTCTCTGGTTTTTTTTTTTTTTTTTCTCTTTCCCTACTTGCATAATAGCTAAGGATTTAATTAGTCACGACACCCCTAAAGAATGCAGCATATTAAAAAATTAAAACAAAGAAAAGAAAAACATTCACATAATTAAGCCATCGCTTAAATAAATAAAACACTTCTAAATTACAAAAAATCAACAAAAGAAGTAAAATTTCCATGAAATTAAGCAAGAATCCACATGCCAATAATCTGAAAGGTGAAAGGTGGTAAAAAAAAAAAGTGGAGACAGATATTAACATGCAATAAACAATGTCTTAAGAAAGGGACGAATAATCTACCTAATAATGTCACATCGATCCAGCTCATAAATCAGAAAACCATGGCTTATGAGTAGTTCCTGACTTATACATTATTATACCAACTAATTAATTATTTTTTTCGGTGAATTAAAAAAAACAATAATTAATTATTGTTTGTTAGATCTAGTTTTCATCCCATAAATATTTGTCCCCAACAACCACTTAAACCGTACAAAAAATATATATATAAAAGAAAATAAAAAAATTGATGTTTCAGTTTTAAGCATACAATAGCGGTTTTTACTGAGATGATGACTACCCAAGAAAGAAAATATTAAATTTACCTTGGACTTGATGGGTACGCACATCCAGAACCTTGGTCTAAACATCACCAAAACAAAACAAACAAAACAACAAGAACATAACAATTAGTAAGCAAACAAATATTTAATAGGGTTTTGTCAAAAAATACCATCAATTGAAATAAGTTACTACACATCTTATGGAAAAAGAAAAAAAATTGTATTAAGCACCGGTTAGCAGATTCCACCATAATAAGAATTTTAAACCAAATAAAAACAGGAAAATAAGACTGGTGATGGGGGTTATTTAATTAGTCACTTACTTGAGAGGACAGAGGTGGTGGCAGCAGTTCCAGAGAAGTCACAGCTTCCATTAACTTGAGATTTCCTTTGGAAATAGCTATTGACAGCATAGTTACAGTGGTCTTTAACAGTGTTGGGTTGATAACAAGCTCCAGTTTGAAGTATAGCACTACAGTCTGCTCCATTCCCACAAGCATAATCGATGTTCTTCTGTAGGACTGAGTCACTTAATCCATCTTTACACACACAATACACAGCACCTAATATAACAAATAAACCCAAGAACCCAAAAAAAAAAAAAAAAAGTAAACCCAGATGTTAAAATATAAAACCGTGTTGGGGGCAAAAAAAAAAAAAAAAAAGAAGCAGCTTATATGGGGCATAGGAAGTGAGCTTACTTGCAGCATGGATTAGAGCAAGGAAAGTGACTAGAAA
The DNA here is from genome assembly GCA_024138025.1 of Combretum micranthum. Taxonomy (NCBI): domain Eukaryota; kingdom Viridiplantae; phylum Streptophyta; class Magnoliopsida; order Myrtales; family Combretaceae; genus Combretum; species Combretum micranthum. Next base: position 226,441 of record JAMXBD010001995.1, on the reverse strand, counting down.
ATAAACCAACAGAGACATCATGGTTGGTTTTATGAGGATTGATGAGTTTTCTTAGATTGTTTTTTTGGAGAAGAGATTGTGTCTATCTTCAGGTTTTCTGTTTTCAGGTACAAAAATGGGCTGAGTGGGAAAGAGAGAGAGGGAGTGTATTTGTGAGGTGACTCTGACGGCACGTAATGCTTGAAGTGGACGTTGTATCCAATATGAGGGCTTTGAAGTTTGGAGAAAAGGATGTTACTGTTTGGTGTAAAGCGTGCTAAATAATTTGCATCTAACATATGGTTTGTGTTTTAGAAAGGAAAATTTTGTTAAAAGGTGATGGAGACATTTATTAATGCATTAAAAAAAAAAGGATCTTTTTGGTTTTTCAGATATTAAATATATGTTCTATAAAAATATATATCAACATAATATACTAGCACAAATTATAAATACCCACTAAAGTATTTTCCAGCTATGAATAGATTTTTAGAGCATGAATTTATCTTCTTATAACTTTTAAAAATATATAAATAAGTTCTAAATTTAGGGTTAAAAATTTTTTAACATGTTAAGATAATGTAAATATGACTACTATAAAATAGGTAATACAATTATAGAGAAAGCAAGATGTGCAACACAATACAAAATATAAAATATGTGATTATAAGATAAGGAAATATGAGCGTATTATTTTTAGAATTAATTATAAAACATGACATTTTTTTTTATCAATACATAATACATGATCAATGATGATTTTTTTTTAACATATAGTGATTCAAGTTTTATATAAAAGTGTCAATATAATTAATTACTATATTAAAGAAATATTTGTCATAGTCTTATTAGTCTAAAAATTAATTTAATAAAACATATTATTAAATAAAAATATCACAAATTATTTTTTGAAAAAGGTGAAAATTCAAAAAAATATAAAATTAATTTTAATAGTCAATAAAGTATTAACACATGTTATTATTAAATAATATTGATATTTTTATATAAAACTCGAGACATATTTTATAAAAAAATTATCACAAATCATATTTTTATAATTAACTCTTACTTTTACTAATCATTTATTGAATATATTTATTTTCATGTACCTTTTGCATTGATATATACCATGCAAAGTACCTAATCTATCCAATCAATACTAAAACCTCACAGTTTTTTGGGGGTAAGTGACGAGGTTGTGTGATTTTTTGTGTTTTAAAAATTATAAAGAAGATTAGAATTACGCTTAAAAAATTTAGAGTTATTATTCGTAACTGAAAAATTTAAAAATATATTTGCAATGACGGAAAGACAAGGTAAAAAGGGCATAGTTTATGTGAATATGGGTGTATTGTAATATTTGTTAATGTTTTGGTTGGGGGAACGAGAGAGACTGTCGTCCTAGGGAAGTGAGCTAAACAGAACGGGCAAAGTATCGTTGTGTTACACACAGTGTTGTTTTGTTTGCTTACAGGGGTCTGGTGTGGCAAAAAAAAAAATAAAAAAAAAAATAATGGGTAGTCCACACATGTACAACTGATATGTATTATTAATTATTATATTTTGACACATGAATGAAATAGTAAATAATTTTAAAGATAATTATTATTTATATGACATGTATCTAAAAATTATTAAGATTAATTATAAAAACATGATATGTGTTTTGATAAATTTATAAACACTTAATTTATTTTTTTAATAAATAAATGATTTAATTTTTATATAAAATTATCGATATTATTTAATACTTTTAAAATAACACATATCAATATTTAATTTTAGAATAACACATGCTAATAAAATTTTAATATATATATATTTTTAATAATAATTAATTATAATAATATTTTTATATAAAATTTAGATAATCTATTTATTAAAAAAAATTAAGACGGATAATATATTTATAAATAGATAAAAATAATTCTCTCTTGCCTGATGTGCATATTTGACCGTTTGTCGTACGGATGATTTCAAACGGTCGTAAATCCAAACCCATATGCTGGATCGTGGCCACAACCTAACTGGACAACTTGGTCTAGTTTAGCTCAGGTTTGTTTGGTCATTTATTGGCCATTGCTTGGCTGCTGCCTCCCTGCCCTCCATTAGCCCATAGGAGCTAGCTACTTGCTGGGTAAGTGAATCAGATTCTTAGGTTTTGACCTCTGTTTCTTGTCACTCCAAGCCAAAGTGTGGGACCAACCATTTTCTTTCTTTCTTTTCTTAAAATTTTCCGAATGAAAAAAAAGAGGCTATTTTTATTATTAAACTAAAGAGAGCACAAGAAAAATAGGAATAAAAATGAAGGAAACAGTTAATCATATATTTTTGTTTTCCTTGAACACAATGAAAGTCATTATAATTTAAAAGCATCCCTTTATTAAAGGTTATATTAGCATTTTTAGTTGAACTTCTTTCACAATTTTCTAAAAGGAACATTTCTTTTGGGAAAACTTTTACTCCATAAATTCAATGAATTCCCCTTTTTTTTTTCCTTATCTTTTTGCTTATCTTTTTATACATGGTAAAGGTAAAAATAAATAATATAAAAATCTTTTAAGTTTACATACTGTAGATACAAGGTTCTTACCGATAGTGGTCATGCATGTGTTGTGTGGATTTCTCACCTGGCACGTGACTACGAAGTGCTATTGAGGAAACGACACTTGATGACAGAATGACTTGGAGAGAATTACAAGGAAGAAAGAACAGACAATCTCAGTGTCTCGAATGCACAAGTGATAGGTAAGGAAGCTTAAGTAGATTTCATGTGTCAACCTTACAATTTTTGAGCAGTCAGAGTATAAATCACTTGAGTTACCTTATTTGATCTTCCTTAATAAAGCCTCTTCTCTAGAATAATGTTTGTCTTCTCTCCCCAGTGATTGATGGTATGATAGAGTAAGATCAATTCATGTTTATCATGAATGAGCTCCTCATGGGCCAAGGCCAATTATCTCCTATATGCATGAGCTTGCTTGAGAAAGGTTAGATACGGTGGACCTGTCCAACGATCCCTATTCGAAGCCCACCAAGCCAAATCTTCCCAAGCCATCCTAATATAATTGAACCGAACTCACTAAGCCCTGTCACTCAGCCCACAAGTCAAGTCCAATAAATAAATAATAATATTTATATTTTAAAGCCCCATTACATTTTTCCCCATGACCAAAATTCTTTGACAGAGTTCATGTATTTTAGGCATTGCTTGCATTTATACATAGCTTGGTCAATACTCGACGCATAATGCTGCCAAGTGCTCTTATAGAGTTGAAAACTTCATTTGTTGTAGATGAGTCAACTCACTCTATTGCATATAGTTTTTTTGTAGTGCGCAAACTTGCTGCACCACTTTAATTGTGCACGTCACCTTGTGTTTACATGAATGATATTACCCCCATGAAGCCATATGATATTTATATTAGGTCATCTATTTCTTTCACATGTATAAATGATTTGATGATTCCTTTCGTAAGTGTCCAATCAGATTCATGCATCATAAATTTGCAATGACAGTGTCAATCATACTTGTCAAATAGATTTTTTCTTTTCTCTGAATTAGATTTTTTTTTTTTTAGCAATTGCTAAAAAAAATCTTCACAATATCATGTTAAATCTTCAAATATCTTGTCAAATCTCCACATTATTTTGCCAAATCTCCATATTATCTTGTCAAATTTCCATATAATCTTAATGCATATCTTCTCTGTATTAGATATTTTTCACAATATCTTTCGATATCTATCTCTTTAGTTCATCATGTTAGCTATTTGTATACATATACACTTATCTTTTCTTCTTGCTTTCATCAAGCAACCTCAAACAGAAAACAAAGGTGTGGTCCATCATTCATCTTCTTCCATTAACTTTTCTTCTTTCTTTTTTTTTTTTTTCATGTGTAGACACTAATTCAATTTGTCCATAACAGAGACAACAGTGTTCGAACAATTACCCATGACATGCAAAGATAAAGTACCTTGAGACAAGTGTAATGATAACATATGGTAAGTTCTTAGCTCTTCTCGCTGAGATTTCGGTTTCATTATCCATAACGTAAATAGACGACATCAATTCGAGTAATTATCCTTCAATCTTCAAGGTTTAAATACCTCTTCCACATCATCTCCTTTTTTCTTCTTCTTCTTCTTAGCATTATATATTGTCCCATACATCTTTCTTTGTAGTATCTTAGGATATATGCTTAGTACTAGTATTCTTCCTTAATGCTTGGCAGGTCGTGATGGCTCTAATGATATCCATTGCCTCGTGGAGTTGAGTCACAATACTTGATACATGACTTTCTTATTCGGGTCATCCTTAAGGTAGTCTTCCACTCTATAAACATTATTATTTGTCATGCTTGCTTCTTGTTAACCAACATTTGAATCTATATATATATATATATATATTGCTTTAAACATAACATAAAGATAGAAGACAAATCACAGACACATTCCCTTCCCCCTTTTTCTTACTTTGTTTGTTTTTCAGGATATTGAAGATGTATATATGAGCAGTACTACACTTTTTCTACGTTTGAACCCTCAATTTCAATATATTAGATTTGCTCCACCAATCCCACCGAACCATCCACAATCAGTAAATCCAATTTACCTTGAGTGTTTTGTTTTTTGTTTTTTTATTATTGGTAGTGAACCATTATTGTTGTCTTGAAATAGAATTGCAGTATTGAGTGGTGTGGTTCCATATATCTCGATAATCTTGAATTTGATAATATTTTATTTCATGTACATGATTCGTGATATGCTTGAACCCAGTGGTTTGAATAACATCCATAATCTTAACAAATTCAATACTTGATAAATTTGATGGCCTTCATGAATTCAATACTCTTGATAAATTTGTGATCCTGATAATCTCGTCAACTCTTGATCAATCTCGATATACTAAATAAATTTGATAACCATAATGATCTTCATCCTCTTGAAACCTTGATATCTGACAATATTGTGATACTCTTGCCAGTCTTGTTACCCAAGATATTTCTTTTTTTTTTTTAATTTCTTTTTAGGCATTATCTCACCAAAGTGTCAACAAAGATTGATGGAAAAAGAAGGGAAGAATAGCCAAATTCTGCTAGCTCCAATTGTCAAAACAAAGGAAACGGGAAGCATCTAAGGCTTCGATGTCCAAATGGCCAGACAAAAGGAGACCAAAGCTAGGCAAGCACCAATTGTTGAAGTTATCAAATAAAGGAACTTGCTGGCGTGCCAAGATCATAATCTACCATAAATTCAGCTTCCGCGAGACCAGTGGACTGATGACACAATTTTTGAAGATATGTTTTAGGACAAGGCTTCTTGCTCCAAGTTGTGTACAACTCCCCCTATAATGGTGACTTCCGATTAATCGAGCTCGAGTCGCGCACCGATTCTAGGAGCACCATTAGGAAGGGACTCAGTGCTACGTTTCAGGAACGAGCGAAAGGAGCTACCACTTTCCAATACACACTTCGCATTTCTTAAGGAGCCGCTATATGGATGGATTGACTGTCACGCCCTAAAGGGTACCCTAGACGCGACAGTCTGCCACACTCGAAATCTAAACTCAAGTATGACAACCTTAGTCATTCCATGAGTTTAAACACCAAGTGTAAGGCTTACGTTCAACATATAAGGAACCATACTCTGAATCGAAATAGCTTAAGGAAACATAAATAGCAATAAGAATGTAAATCATAACAGTATGACAAGATGAATCTATTACATGATCTAAAAGGCTTACCCCCATCAAAATATTAAGAGTCCATAGGTCCACAAAATTCCTTTACATCAACTATTATATATATAGATTTAGGAGGTTCAACTAGAAGTCTATGCCTACATCTAGGTCCCGACTTCTTCAAAAAGCTCCTTAAGGTTCAAAAGCTGTACCTGAGGAAATTGGCTTCTCGGAGACAACCATAAATATTTATACTGCAACAGGAAACTAGGGGTATAAGCTTACGAGTTAGTGAGTTTCACTTCCAAAATTAAACACTCAACAAACAATATATATATATATATATATCAAGCAAATTATATTAACAACCATATGAAATGCATAAGCATGTGAGCATACAATACATAAAACTTTCCAGAAATCTTATGTTGAATGGATTTACGCCCTCCATTTGGGGTTAGGTGTTTCAGGCTCATATGACCACAGATTTCAATTTTTCTCATTTATATTGTGGTTGATAGAGTTGCCCACCCACACAATGTTCAATTCTGGCCATTACACCAACATTCGAGTTTACAGGCCCCTCGTTGCCCAGCTATTATGCCTTCTTCCCACAAAGGTATAATAACCTATGTAATGTGACTCACTTATGGTATGCATTGCCAATGTGTTTACAAGATCTTAGCATATTAATTTAACAATTTATGGGCGAGCATAGATATTGTAGACACTTCAGTTCTATATTAAATTATACAAGTATTTACAATAAGCTCATTTCGATATTCTTATCATCGATTCACCCAAGTAGAACTCACATACACACAATCAAATTTTTATCTTGCCCTAATTCTAATTCCACTAACGTTATAAGCACAATCATAAGCATATAATTTAAAGATAGTGAACTCACTTTGCCATGACGCGAATATCCACTTAATCGTAATAGTCCTCAGGAAGGTCTATTCCATCTCCCAACTCTCCTAATCAAAAGAAATAACTTTAATGAGTATTTCTATGAAGTTTAAATGAACTTATAAATTCTATTCTAACAAGTTCGTCAAAATTCATCTAAGAGAAAATTCCAACTTAAAACAGTCATAACTTGGTCGTTTTAACTCGGAATTTCGCAGATTATATACCAATTTCTACCTATTCGATGAGAACTATCTATTTCTAGAGTTATTTCTAACAAACAAGGTAGTTTGGTCCATGAATAGTAGGGTATTGAATACTATACGAATTTCTCATTCCACAATTCAACTCCTAATTTCAAACTAAGCATCATACTAAAGCTTTGATAGATACTTAGCTATCATTATATCTTGTAAGACTCTATTATATACATATATAACTCAATATCATGCATGATTCATGGGTGTTGGTAAAGCTATTTCCTCACGTACTTAGATAATGCTTGATAGGATGTATAACACAATGTTTTCCTAACTTTGTTTCTACCAAGTATATTATGTGTACATGAAAACCGATAAGTTATCATCATGAATGTCATGAAATGAACTATCTATATGTATATTCTTAATGATATGACATAAAAAATCCTTTTAGAAAACTTTTGCTTTGCAAAACTTTTGAAATTTCAAAACTTAAAAAAGCTAGTTTTATTTCTTGCAAAATCACACTTGTTCTTACCAAAACTTTTCCCTAATGACCTACATGTCTATTACCTTCTTTACTTTAATGAGATTTTTTATTTTGGAGTTGGAAAAATAGGTGTTTACATAGAGGGATTACCTAGATACGAATTTTACAAGATTTTTAAGGAATGAAAACATTGTTTAATCTATCTTTGGAAAACTTTCCTTGTTTTAGGAATATATTATAATAAATTTCACTTATCCTTGTCAAAACTAGGTCTTTATTACATGTATTTCTTAGGACTTTCATTTTTCCATAAAAATCATCATTTTGGCATTTGGAAATAGGTGTTTAAATAGTGGCCATTTTCAAATCCGAATTTTGAAAGTTTCATTTGAGACTGTTTCCTTTGTAAAATTCATTTAATCTTTCAAAAACTATTCCCTAATCAAACCTACTCCTTAAGGCTTCCATTTCTTTAATAAAAATCTCATTTTTTGGGTTGAAAAATAGTTGTTTGCACTTCAAGCTTCCCTTATTAAAAATTTAAAACTTGTTATTGGGATTGAAACATAACTTTTGTAAACTTTTCCTTGTTTTGGAAATATTCCTTAGTAGATCTAAGCTTTTCTCATCAAGATCACTCATTTATGATATCTATTCCCTAGGCCCTTCATTTTTAATATAAAACACACATTTTGAAGTTAAAAAATAGCTTTTCTAAATATGGCTCTTTTTAGATCCGAATTTCAAAATCCATTTTTGTTGAAACTAAAATAGATCTTAAGCTTTCTAACATTTTCCTACCATTATCATGCTATTACAAGTTGTGTGTGTGCATAAAACAAAAATCTAAGGCATTTATGAACTCAAAACCACTAGATCTAGTTTATTATACTAGTCATAAATGCATGAACACTATGATCATTATGTGGATATGACTAGATGATGAATACATGCACAAAACATTAATAATAACAATATAGTTAACAATAAAATAAAGTAATAGCAAAATAATCTTAAATAACAAGGTCTACTATATTATGATGGCAAGGATCTCATATTCAAGTGTTTCCACATCCCTAACTTAAAGCTCATGGGGATTTTTGAGTGGAATCACAGATGAATGATCTTGCCATGACATGTTTTTAAGATAAGGAAGTGTAAATCTATTACCTATTTAGTATTTAGATCAAGAAAACTTGAAGAAAACAAAAGTATGTGTGTGTGTAGAGAGAGGGAGGCTCACTATTTCTACAGAGAAGAGGGAGAGAGTTTTGCAAAATTTTTTCTAAAACTGAAAGTGAGGAAAGAAAGAAATGGAAAGGTGAAGGCATAAAGAGGTTTATCTAGAAAAGTGGATTAGGGTTTGCTTTAATTAAACAAAGGGAAATAAAACAAAATTGAAGAGAGGGAATAGAGGGAGGGGGCGTCGATTTTAAAATGTAGGGAGAGAGAGAGATGTGTGTTGAGTAAGTTTCAAAATTAAATAAGTAATTTAAGTAATAAAAGTTGTATTAGAAAAGTAAATTGTAAGGAAAATGATGAAATATTATAAGAATAGGTTGTAAGGATGTAAGAAGTAGAGTATGGGCAGTTTTACTTGTGAATAGTAGATTAGATCAAAAAGTAGATTAAACAATTAAAGTACCGGTAGTAAAGAAAATATGACAAAAAGGTTATAATTGTAACTTTTAAAACCCAAAAAATTACATAACTAATATATTTAGAAATCTTATAAAATTATGAGTCTAAGGTATTAATAACATATATTTAATATCTCGAGTCCCGGGACACGCTTTTCAAAGCCTATAGTCGAAAATTAGCTAATCTGATCTTTTTAAACACCCTAATATTATTACGAACCAAACTACACTCTTCACTCGTATTTCGACTTCTTAGTTTAGGAACGCAGGGTTGCTGGATCTAAACTACTAGGGTTTCCTGGAAATTTGTTGACTTAAGGTTTCCGGTTGAATTTCCGGCTTAAGGTTTGAACTTGATATTACCATAAAAATTAGGGATTTACAGTGACTGGGTAGACTACATCACTGACTAGCTGGAATACGTGAAGCTTCTGAAACAAACCAAAGTCTATAGCATCATCACTACCTCTACTCGTTTGTGGCTCGTCAACACAAACAAGATGGAAGTCTGACCTACCATCTTCTCTCGTTGGAGTATGCAGACTCATACATTTATTACTACACAGGAGGAGATATTACCAACCCTTGAAGACGTGGTCATGCTTCTGAACTTGTACTGTTTTGGGGTGACTAATGCCACTGCAGTTGTGACTTCACATGAAGAGCGCTACCTTAAAGCATCTTTATTAGCTGCTCGAAAGCTCGCCTATGATGATAAGAAGAAAAAATTGTGTTTCTCTGCCTAGATAACACACTTCTTTAAAGAGTGGAGAAAGAACATGCCTCAAGTAGCGAGACTAGCTCATGGAAAAGAGTAAGTATGCTCATATTATTGCCCTATACTTGACTTCTCCAATTAACACATTTCTCTTTTGGTTCTTCGATGTACATGTGTGAACTAGCAAGCTTCATTGCATATTGGTTTGTCACTGTTCGTGTTCCCCGATGGGCCGGAAGAAGGTATAAGCCCTCGGCTTTTTGCTTTGGTAGTACACATTACACAGGCTCAATGCTTTATACTATCTCCTTTCTACCTGAGGTCCCTATATTGACATCTTGACCTGTACCACCAAGTTTTTGTTCGTTCCAAGGGTAGACATGTGAACGTATCACATGTGGACTTACTTTTCTCGCAGCTATTCTTCTGTGAGCGGTTTCGAAACCACCTTGCACAACCAGCCATCAATAGGGATTCAAATCTTGCTGCTCCTCGGGCATAGGCATGGATTGGAGTAGATATCAATCGGCCACTTCTTTAGCTCATCAATGTGGAGTAGGAGTTTACGTTTGGACCTTTTGTAGAGCCTCTTGAAAGTTATCAAGACGGTGACAAGCTTTATCCTCCTGGTCCTAAAGGTGAGGTTATCTTAGTTGATAATCGTTATAAGCTGGATAAAAGTCAATCTAGGTTCATGCTTTGGTGCATCCCAGGGGGCCTACCATCTTTGCTTGACAAAGGAGATTTGAATGGGCGATTCTTGGAGCAAAAGGTGATGGTATACTCCCCTCGTTGGGAGGCGTACCAGTTTGGTTTTGATCAAGGAGTGCTGCATCTTCTCAACATTGTGTAGAGCTTCAATTCATGTTGCTAATCAATCTCACCAAGTGACTTTAAGTGCATCCATCTTATGGTAAGACAGTTATTTTTTCCTTGTGTGGACCATCATGGAGTTGCTTCTGCCAGTTGGTTGACACAATGGTCGAATTGTATAGCCATCTTTCGTGACTATGCCTTTGCATCTGTAGATTATATGTTGCAAGATCCACTCATATATCGTTATGAGATCTATCTTAGAATACCAAGGAACAGGTACCATAGGCCAACTGGTAATATTTAAGTAGCTAAGGAGTTTGCGTCAGACAAATTAGAACATTCTGCCAATGCGCCTCTTTCGAAATCGAAGGGTAACCATCTACCTCCTCAACTAGTGGATTCTAGGTCAATCACCAAGGAGGTAATAAGTTTTCTTGTGTATAACCTCCTATTATTACTCTTCTCTTGTTGTCTAATGTTTTCTTTATTCGCATTTTTTCAGGTTGACACAAGCTCTTTTCTAAGTTCGCATCGCTTTAGTGGTGCTATTACACCAGTGATGGTACCAGATGATGAGGATGATAACCTGCCAAGTTGAGATCTTATTTATTTGATTCAAAGGCTGGTTACTACTCAACTACAACCTGTGGTGATGGGGTTTGCACATTTACCCCTTGAGGCATATTTAGCTAAATGGCAAGAGTAGTGGCAGGCTGGGATAAGGAGGAGGCACTTTGTTGCACAATTGGGGTAGGGACTGGTAAGGCTGCACCTTGGAGTGCAACAATATTAGCAGCCATCCCTAGTATGAGACGGGTGAGTGCAGTCAAGAACTGGTTTAAAGCTAGGGTGTTCTCTTCAATGGTTCACGTCGTCTCTGCATTGCATTTTTGTATAGCACATATGACTTGTGCATTGTCAACAATGATGCCTTGCATGTCAGCAGTAGGATTGGCATTGACATTAGGGTTGGCATCTTCCAATGCTGACATGTCTGGATCAATAGTGTCGAGGTTAGTGTTGTTAATGTCTTTATTCACATTGTCATCAGCGTTACTTAGCTTTCTTCTTGGAGGTATCATAATGACTATCAAAATCCTCAACTCCCCAATAGAGTCGCCAAAATATAGATGCGGGGTTCTTATTGATAGTGGTCATGCATATGTCACGTGGATCTCGTGCTTAGCATATGACTACGAAGTGTTGCTGAGGAAATGACACTTGATGACAGGATGGCTTAGAGATAATGACAAGGGAGGAGGAACAGGCAATCTCAGTGTCGCGAATGTACAAGTAATAGATAAGAGAGCTTGAGCAGACCTCACATATCAACCTTATAAGTCTTAAGTAGTCGGAGTAGAAATCACTTGAGTTACCTTATTTAATCTTCCTGAACAAGGCATCTTCTCTAGATTGTTGTTTGTCTTCTCTCTCCAAAAGTTGGAAATGAGGAGAAGTGACTAAGTATTTATAGGCACTTGGTGTAGATGACGACAGTCACTGAGACGGATGTGATGAAATAAGCTCAATTCATGTTTATCCTGAATGAGCTCCTCATGAGCCAAGGCCAGTAGTTGTCTTCTATGTGCATGAGCCTGCCTAAGAAAAGTTGGATGTGGCGGATTGGTTCAACGATCCCTGTTCCCAGCCCACCAAGCCAAATCTCCCCCAAGTCATCTCATTATAATTGAACCGAAATTATTGGGCCCCGTCACTTAGCCCACAAGTCAAGCCCAATAAATAAATAATTATATTTATATTTTAAAGCCCCATTACACATACAAAGTGTGAAATTGTTTAGTGTCCTATTGAATTAATTTCTTATTGTTAAATTACTTGCTCAATTTTTGCATGCTTGTAATTTTCAATTAATAAGTGTTCGATATGTCCTTCAATTAGAGATGATGAAAGAAAAAGTTTGATATGGTATGGTATTTAACTTCTTCAAATTTCTTGTATGATGTTTGATAAGTAAAGATTCGATTAAGTACAAGATATTTAGTATTTTAAACTTTAAGTGTGTGTATATATTTAAAAAAATAAAAATAAAAGCCATAGTTAAGATAATATTTATGAGGTTATCACAAATAATTAAAATTTTCCTTTTAGGTTTTTTCCCCTCGATTCAAACATAGTGCAAGCGTGATAGATTAAGTTGTTTTATTTTTCAATATGATTGGCTAGAAATTAAAAGCATAGAAAATGAGTTTTTTATTCTGAAAAATATGGAAAGGAGTCAACATCACAGCTTATTGGAGAGTTTTAGATTTGAAAGCATTTTTGAGAAGTTTGGGAGATGAAATCTTACATGTTAAAAGTTAAAAAAAATATGTCGGAAGAGCAGAATTTATGAAATTTAGGATCCAACACCTAGACTAAATCACTAACTGTTGTAACAAGAAGAAATCAAATCTCTAGTTATTACTTCGAGCATACAAAGCGTTAAATGATTCTAAAACAAAGATTACTGAAGAAAAAAAATTAGGGTTTCATTGCGATAACATTTGAAAATAAGAAATTAATAAGACTATAAGCAATATAATTAGTGGTATAAACCGTAAGGAAATACGATTTTGAAAAAATCTGCCACTTATTATAAGAAAACTAAGTTATAGTCCAATAGATAAATGAGTAAATAGAAAAATGCTTTGAGTGAACGAAATAAAATTTTTAGTAAAATCAAGAATAATGTCCATTTTCAGCATCAAAAGGGAAATAGAACCTAATCCTAGGGCGAAATTTGTAAGGTTTGGGTAGTTTTTTTTTTTTTTCTTTTTTCCATTTAAACTTTGGGCCCAATTATTTCATCCAATGCCTTTTGTTTATCTACAAGCCTAGTGGTATACGGTCCAAATTCTCATCATTGAGGTGTCTAGTTCGTTTTCTCGTATTTACGCATTGTAATGGCCTTATATGACTATATTGTAATAGTCTTTTTTGGCCACCGGAAAAAACAAAAAAAAATCATATCCCAAATCATTTATTAAGTCCAATTTTAGTTTGTTGGCAATTCTTGATAGGAATCTTTTAAATTCTAAGTTCGTTTTAGCTTATATTTTCAATTAATTTTGTTATTCATACTTAATAATTTATTTATTTTAGCCCTTGTTTGTTTTTAGGAAAACTATTTATTAATATAAAATATTTTTGCTTGAAAAGATTTTCCTAAAAAATAGCATGTTTTCAAATATTTGACTAATTCTATAGAAATAGTTTTGTTTTGTTTATGTCTTCCAAATACTCTGATAATGAAAAAAATAGGATAATTACAAGTAAAATATATTCTATGATGAAAAGAATATACTTATATAAATAATAATAATAAATTAATAATAAATATCGTTGGTAGTAAATGATTTATAGAAAAAGTTCATAAATTGATGAGAAAATGACTAATGCTATTATAGTCTGTAAGTTGTTTTTCTAAAAATAAGTTATAGATGAGTCTATGTTTTACAAAACAAGGAAAAATTTCTTCCATTAATTGACCCAATTTTTTTCTTAAAGAAAAATGGAAAAAATGAAAAAGTCATCTTTCTATAAAATATTTTCATCAAAACAAACAAGCCCTAAATTGATTTTTAAATTAACTGGTTATTTTTGTTCTTCAAACCCAAATATTAAAATTTTATAGATATCAATTTATTTTTATTAATAATATGACTAAAATGTTACTTGTCCACTTTGCTAAATGAATAAAGTTGTAATAGAATTACCTATTATTAATGAATGGGATAAAGCCATGGTAAAATTTTTATTTGTTAATCCTTTATTTAAATGAGGGTATTTTAAGAAATTCAATTCCAATAATAATTCATAGGTTTAAGTAATAAATAATTATTTAATATTTTTTGTAAAATTACAATTATAGTCAACTACATACCACAATTTCATTATGACTAAGACCATGATAGAATTGCTATTACATGAAATGAATTAACTATTAGTGTATTACTTGCTCGATATAATTTTTATGTCATTATTCTTTAAATTTAGTTATTTTTATTTAAATTGTTTTATTCAATTATGTGAAAAATTTATGAAAAAAACTAAGATCAAATTGCCAATTTCTTTTACCTATACAATTAGATTAATTGTTCCCTCTTTCTTGAACTAATATAATCAAATCAATTATTTTGTGATTTTAATTTACAAACTAATTTTTTTATTATGTAATCCCCTAGGACCATTTAAATGATTAAACTCTCCTAATTTGGCTAAGACATTGTAGTCTAATGATATGAATACCTTAGCGAATGGACTCATCATTCCACCTTTTTACATGGCTAAGCCATACCAAATCAAACTCGAGCCAGGAGCCACTATAACTATTAATGGAAATTGAGCCCTGCAATACAACAATAAGGATCTTAATAGCATCCCTTACCAACTAGTTCATTGGATTATGGTTACAAGTTCCAAAGAACAAGAGAAGTATATTACTACAATCATGTGAAAAAGAATAAAGCTATAACGTCCTAAACTTAAGGGCACTTACAACTCGCCACATGTCACAAAGAAATATATTCAATACCATCAACACACAGACATTAATTACTCCTACAACATCCAAACCTTGAATATTCCACTTGTAGTTACACCAGACAATTTTCAAGTCCTCCACAACACTAACACAGGATGTCTCATAAAGTCTATCTAAACATACATTACTATAAACCAGCAAGATGTTTACACCCTAATATAATACTTAATACATAAGAACAACATACATCGTAAACTTAGTAGGAGTCTCTATCTCCCTATAGTTTATTAAACTAATACTAATAATTTTCTAAATAATCCTTACCACTAGCGTCCTCTCTATAGTCAAGAATAATATCATATCTAGATAAATCAAACGGAACGGGAGTTTCCTTAGTAACTTAAAAGAAAAAGATGAGCCAAAGCCCAGTATATTATACCAACAAACATGTGCGCGTATACAAACAATGTCAAGATCACATGTATCAACATCATATAATGCAACAATCAACCTAGTTGCTTCATTATTTTGGATTAAAAACATTTTAAAGAACATGAAGTTGAAGTTTTCAAAAATTTATTAAGTTAATAAATTCTGTTAAACTTCGAAAGTAACTACCAATATTAGACAAGTGCATCTATTGAAGCAGCGTAGAAAATATTAGGTTGTATTCCAAAGGGTCATCGGCATCTATAGTACTCACTTTTTACCTATTATCTAGCCAAAGAAAATTTAGAAGAGCATAATAAAAACAGAAGCTAGGCTATGGTTAATTGATATATACATGCTTTTTAGGGTAAAATTGAAGAAAAGTTTGTAAAATGCAAGATGAAATTTTGGATTTGTTTCATCAATTCTTTACTAGTGTATTTGTACTGTTGGATTCACAAAAGTAAGTTTAAGCCTCTCTCAAAGTTAGAAACTCTAGGTATAAATCAGACCACTGAAATCTCTTCACAAGTTATCAATAATCTAAACCCGTATAAAGCTTAAGAATCATTTGTTTAAAAGCCCATTTCGAAAATTAGCAAAAAAAGTCACAGAAAGTTTCACCATCACTCTTTCAAGGTGATTATAAACATCTTCATTAGTAGCTCATATCTATTCAAAAAAATTATCTTTTAATCTATTCAGTTGAAATCGAACGTAAATTTAAAAGATGTACCACGCATTTATATTTGCGAAGTAAAGTTCAAGCTACTAATTACAAATACCCAATCAATATTCTATTGAAAAGTACATTTGAAATCATATAAAATGGGATTTGGATTCACAAACCCTAAATTTAGGATATTATTTCTCCACGGGTGCCAACATTAAGCTTAGATTTTGAAGAAATAATATGAAATTAAAGATGAATATTACAATATAAGTTCAAAATCTTGCAAAATATAAATAATGAGTTAAAATAATTTTACCTAAAATACTTCAAGATTTCTTAGCAAGAAGAAACAATTCTTTTGCCTAAGAATTCTCTCCCTATTCTACATTAGAAATTGTTAAAAATATTTTACGTACTCTACATTTCATATCGGATGCCTATGCATGTTTATTTATAGGACTAGGCATAGAAATCATGACGATTTTATTCACTAACGTGACAGATTTTTTATAACAGAATTTTTCCTTATTCTTACATACACATCTAGAGTGCCAGCTTATAGGATCACTTTTCGCGTGGTAGATCGAGCGTTCGAATGTCACTTGAAAGTTAGGGCTTGATCTATTATGTGGTATTCTACTAAAAGGCTTTAGTTCTTCTCTAGATTCAACCAAAGGGTTCATCAATATCATTAAGGGCTCAAGTGGTGAGCTTGACACAAGCTATGCTTTTTTTTTTTCCCTCAACAAAGGTGTGATTTCTATCTAGCTTTGGTCGTGAGGGTGAATCTAAGGCTCAGCATTATAGCATGACAGAAGCTGTATCATGAAGTCCAGTGATCAATCACCTTAATACAAATGTCAAGGATCACGTGGAGGGCCAATGTAGGACGTGACAGACCATTTTTCCTAGTTTTGTCTTGCTATTTTTATAAAACCCCAAATTTTTGGAATCAGTTTAGCATAAAACCTTAAACCGAAAGTCAAACAGAACCCTAAAGGTCAACAAAACCCTAGTTTACCGTAACCACCTAAGTCCGGCATTGCCGTTTTCTGTGGCCCTAGAAAACGAAGTTAGAATAAGTATCTAGAAAAGTTCGTAATAACCATAGGTTTTATAAAAATATCAGTTTTACGAATTTCGGGTGTCCTTTGAGCCCGATCGGACACAGTTCTCGAAAAACCTGTCCGGGAGCCCGGAATAGTAAAAATATTCCGAATATACCGTAAGACTTGTAAAAATATAAGGTTTTTAAAAATATCAATTTCGTAATTTTTCGGTAGCTAAAAATATCAGATATCAATATCCATTTATAACGCGTATTTTCTTACTACCGGTACTTTATTAGTCATATCTACTTTACATTATACTATTCATTACTATTCTACACTATTCTTTTATCTCTACTTTTTTTTACACCTACTCTTACAAACACTATAACTTATAACCTTCACTTTTTACCTTTCCCATAACTTTATTTCACATCTACCTTACATATTTCATCTTTTATTTAACAAAAAGTCAAAAAATAAAATCACTCCCCCTCTACATCAAAGTGGTCGGTGCCCCCTTCTCTCCATCTCCTCAATTTTGTTTCAATTTTTATTTATTTTAATCACATAAAAATCACTCCACATTTTCCTATAAATACCTCCCTCCTCTTTCACTTCTTTCACACATTCACTACCTACAAATTCAGACAAAAACTCTTCCAAAATCTCCTCTCAAAACTCTCTCAAAATACCATCCCAAAACTCTCTCAAAATAATTCCACAACAACCTCTACCAACAACTAAAACCCATGACCACATAACCATACCAAAGTCTCCTTTAGGTAACTACCTTCTTTTATTTTCTTCTTCTTCATGTCATATAACTTTACATGACCATAGTGTGAGTTTCCAAAGACTACAAGTTATGGAAGCTACATTATGTTCATGTATTGTTCTTATTCATGAAAATCTATTTATCTTCATGTTATT
Organism: Combretum micranthum; assembly: GCA_024138025.1. Classification (NCBI taxonomy): domain Eukaryota; kingdom Viridiplantae; phylum Streptophyta; class Magnoliopsida; order Myrtales; family Combretaceae; genus Combretum; species Combretum micranthum. The sequence continues at coordinate 208,434 of JAMXBD010001995.1, read as the reverse complement.
GTTCTTGTTCATATTATTGCTACTATATCTAAATATTATTATCTATATATATATATATTATATATATAACCTATCCTTTAGAGCATATAAGCTCACTTGCAATTTATTTACTTTATGCAATGCAATTTATTTACCTTTCTTTGCAATTTATTTATTAATTCCTTGTAATTTATTTACTTATTATTTTAAGACTAATCTCTAGTTTTAGACTTGTCCTTATCAAGTCAAACAAGTTTTTCTTTCTTCATTTTTTTATTTTGGGACTAGTTTACTTCTTAGTCCCGGGAGCCTTGAAAAGCTAAGACTCCAATACTTGACTTTATTATTTATGTTTTATGTTATTCTCATAAATCATGTTCATTTAGATTGTTGTCCAAAAATTTTAATTTCTAAACATAATTAAACAAAGGAAGATTTTGTCACTTAGAAATAAGTTTATGTAAAGAGGAAAATCTATGGTTAGGAAAAACAAAAATAAAGTTCTCTTTTCAAAGTTACAAAAAGAACTTACTATAATTGTAGAAACTATTTTTACTTTGAAAAAGCTACCTAAAACCTTTATTATTCCACTTTGTTTTCAAAAGAAAAATACTTGTTGATACAATAATGATTTTTATAAAAAAAAAAAAAAAAGATAGACAAGATGAAAAGCTAAGGAAATTTCAAATAAAGACATTTACAAACAAATAGGCAAAAAAAATTGTATAGGAAAAATAAATAGGAAAAGTAGTACTAATATAAGAAAATAGAAATTGGTATTTTCAAAAAGTTACTTGGGAAACAAAATAAAACCAACATGAAGTATTTTGGGAGAACAAAAGGAAAACAAGATATTCATTTCAAGAAATTTACAAAATCAATTTTTGTAAACTATACTTTTCTAACAACTTCAAAACCAACATTGTTTTACTCAAGAAATATAATTGGACAACAAAACACTTGAGCATGCTTAAATATGAGTTATATAGTTATAAAAGAGAATTTTTCAACTATATAGATAACTAAGTATTTATCAAGCAAGTTTTGGATGAATGAACCCAAGTTGTTTTTACTTTGGAAAATCCGTGGTGAATTTTATCACCACTATTTGGGGGCCTATATGGCTTTTTTTGATGAAAATAATTTTGGAAATGGGTAGATCTTTTCGAGTAGGTAGGAATCGGTATATTATATGCGCAATTCCGAGTTAAAATGACCAAGTTATGGCCATTTTAAGTTGAAACATTCCTTTATACTAACTTTAACGTTCTTTTGATATTGTTTTGTCAAAATTCAAGAAAATCATCAAGATATACTTATTGTGGGTATTATCTTTGGCTAGGTGACCCCGAGGAAGGATTCCTTTACCCCGAAGATTATTACGATTAAGTGGAGTGTGTGAACGACTCATCCACATAGAGGAATAGACGACATGGCATCGCGAGTTTATTTCCATTAAATGCTATACTTGTTGTGCTTGTAAATTAGTGGCACTAGAATTAGGAAAAGATAAACCGATATGTATGTAAAATAATTCTTTGAAAGAATCCTAAGAATATCGGAACCAGATTTTTTTTAAATGCTTGTTTTAGTATAACCTTTGATTTGTATGAATTTCTTTGATCGCCTTAAAAATCCGATAATAATCATGCTATGGCATTATAAATAAATGAATTCATGCATACCACGAAGTGAGTCACATTACATTTTGGGTTATTATCCTTGGGTGAGAAGGATGGTAAGCTCATGTCAAAAGCAACACTTGGCGAAAGATCCGAAAGCGATTGCTTGGCGGCTTAAGGGAAATACTTGACGGATGATCAGAATGCAAGGTCAAATCAAGTAGATTCGGTATGCTTGATGATGAGTGCTCATGAGCATAGAACTTTTTAACTAAAACTACTTGTTTTGAGGATAAGCATCACCAAACCCCGAATGGAGGGCGCAAATCCATTCAACATATAGTTCCCGGAAAACTATATACTTGTTTGCCCACGTGTATGTTGCATTACATTTGATTGTTTAAACAACTTGTTTAAAATCTTATTACAAGAAGTTATTTAAGGAAATAGTTCTCACTAAGCCTGTTAGCTTATACCGCCATAGATATCTTTTGCAGTTTTCCTATTTATGGTTAAGGCCACGAGGATCCTGCGGGCAGGTAATTTCTTTTGGATAATAGAAATTTAGATAAAGTGTAGCATTAGTATTGATGTACAAATATCCATGTAATAGAGTAGTGATCTTGGGAAATGTCCCTAAGTTTGTAAAACCATTGATACGAATAAATGTTTATTATGAATCATCTTTTCTTAATATGTTTTTATATCTCCTTAAACTTCATAATTCCATATATGGTTCTCTAAAGTTGTGAAAGTACGCCTTACACTTAATATAAAAGCTTTTAGGAATGGCTAAGGTTGTCATACTTAAACTTTAATATTGAGTATGGCGGACTGTCACGGTTAGGGTATCCTTTGGGGCGTGACAATTTTGCCCTCAATGGGTCTTTTGCAAGGCTAGGCCAAGTCCTGCTTTGCACAATGGTTGCCGTTTTGCTCCAAATTTAATTCAAAACACTATGTTATTTTTCTTTTGATTTTGAGGAGCTGAAAACAACATTTAGACAATAAAAGCACTAGATTCATAGAAATTCACCTAAAAATAGATCAATCAAGCTTAAATTTCTATGAATGGAATAGAGTAAAATAAAGTTGTTGTAATTTCCTTTATTTTACATAAAATGATTATAATAATTATTAAAAATATAATATAGAATCATGAAGAACTATAATAAAAAGTCATAGAAATCAATCCCAATTTTTCGTAAATTAATATTATTAAATTATAAACAAATAATGATCGATGATAAACCAATCGATAATATAAAATTTAAAATCAGTTTCCTTAAGTTCAATACTTAGAAAAATAAGATTCTAATAATGATACAATGACCATAAAATTGTCTTTAATATTTTAAAACTATAAAATAACATTAGGAAATTTAATATTATTAGGATAAAATAATTCCTATATAGTAAAAGACAATATTCTGTGACAAGAATCAATAATTCAACGACTAATTATAGTTGACCTTAATTTTAGTCATAATAAAAGACGATTAATTTCTTAAAACCTATTGATTATAATAGATAGTTTAAATATGAATCATTAGAATTAAAAAATACGCAAAAGATAAAAAAAAAAAAAAACTTATATATATATATATCTAAGAATCTAAATGATGATTAAATATTTGAATTATACCAATACTTTAATTAGATAATTTTAGTCTACAGAGACAAAAAAAATAATAATTTAACCATTGCAATTTGAGAATCTTTATAACTAGTAAAATGAATAGAGTAGCAAATGTGAAATAAACATTAAACTTAGGACCAAATAAAAACTTTAGAATAAAACTATGAGTTGTAATAAGCTCAATTGTAACCTAAAAACCTTGAATAAGAAATTCTTTGACCCTAATAGATATAAAAAACAAGATTTTGTACCTTGAGCAAATAGCTCAAGATATAATTAGAAGTAGCACTAAATTTTAAAACCAATAAAAGATAACCCCTTTATAAAATCTAGTGACTATAAATTATAAACTAAAAGATGAATCGCCAGGATTATAAATACGCGACAGAAACAAAAATAGATCCATAAACAATAATCTAGACATCAGAAAAATATTTAGATTACACCATTGTTCTAGTTAGGAGATTTTGAGCCTAGAAGAACCAAAATCCTAACTTAGCTTACCAAGCCTAGAAAATCTTAATCGCGTAAAATTTAACTCAAATCTGAACTCAATAATAACCTAGAAAATTTGTAAAAACTTTTAATAAATTTTTGGCGACAGAACTCTTAAATAACTAACATATTTATACCCGTTTAGCTTAATAAACTACTATAAAATTAAGATAATTAATTAAATAATATTATATCAAATATATGCATGTATTTGCTATAATTTGCATGCAATTTCCAGCTGGAATTCTCTTGGATTGTAGTAGCCAAAAACCATCCACCAAATTGCCCAATATGCACATGGAAGTCAACAAATTCAACACACAAAACCAATCCAATTTGTCCAACACAACAGCTCATTAAATGCATGAGATATCATGCAAAGCAAATTACATTAGGTGGAGACAATTTGCTCCTACTTAGCTGGAAATTGTTAAGCTGTTGCCTCCCCATCTTCCATATATATATCACTGTTTAAAGAACAAAACAATGAGACAATTAAAACACATTTTAGCAGCCAGTAAACTACCCAAACATTAGCCCAAAACAACAACACAAATACACAAAACTCAGCTCCATAAACAAGCTACAAGCTTGGGAAGAAAACAAACTAAGGTAAGTAAAAAAAAAAAAAAAAATTTAAGTTAGTTTATGTATCAAACCTTAGTTTAAAACAATGTTTTTGTAACCTAGGTTCGAGTTAAGCTTTGAGGGAGAGCACAACACTTCAATATCGGCTCAAATAAGGTAATACTTTACCATAAAACTTCATTTATGTAATACAATATGTAGAAGGTAGGAAATCATTAGTTTTAATGATTATGAAATGTTATATGTGTCATAAACAATAGCTAGGGATTATGAAGAAACACTTGAAATAGTTAAAACACTAAGCATAATACATATAAATTATAAGGAAAAATGAAGTACGAACAAAAAAAGAAGAAAAAGACAATGAATAGTACCTATACCGCCCGACTGTGTACTGCTCAACACCGACAGCATACATAGGATAGGTCGACGGTGTTGAGTTGGCTTACAATGGAACAGAAGCTACGTAATTTTTTTGGAACACGTAAAATTACATGAACGCCCGCGACGTATAATTCTACATCGGCGGCATACATAGATAAGCTAGCAGCCTTGGAGCTAGCATTCCCTAGAGCAAGAACGTGTAAATTTTACATGAACGCCAGCAATCTAGAGCTCAATGCCGACGACGTTTGTGCCAGCGTATGTGTAAAATTTCTCCTAAAATGAAACATGTTCGTTTGTAATAGATTATATGTATAATATATAAATAACAACAACAACATAGATAAAATTTATAAATAAATAAATATAAATAATTTCAAGACTAACAAGCTTAAATATTTGTTAAGTGCTATATTTTAATAACCATTTACAACTAAAAGACATTTTAGCTAATTAAACAAAATAATTAGATTATGATAATTGTCTAATAATTATTTTATATAGATAAATATATAAGAATGGAAAATTAAAATAACTTAAAATTACGAATAATGTGATTTCTAAAAATAACAGATAATAACTTGAAATGGAATCAAGAGAAACACGATGAAACTAAATAAATCTTAGGTACCATAAAAGTGGTCAAATTAACAATCTAAAAATATTAATGATGATGATAATAAAATACTGAACTATTAAGCACAAACTCTATAATTATTCGATGCAATAAAATTTAAGTTTAAGCAGATATTTGATATATATTGAAGCTTTAGGAAACCACGAATATGTTAGAAAAATAATTCAGGAACTAAATACTAAAAGTAACTATATAAGTAATAGGAATTTCAAAATAGGTTTGGTTGACAAATAAAGAAATACTAAATAAAAATTTACTACTAATACAGACACTAACGAAAGAGAAACTTAAATAAACATAGGATAAAAAAAAACACCCTAAATAAAAATATAGATATTACTTAAAATCAAAACAAGCAAAATGAAAATAAATAATAAGTACTAAATACCAACTACCTTAAGATAAATATACTAAAGGGACTGCATAAATAATAAAAGCTCAATAATAAAATTATTAAACAAAACAAGACTTAAAATATTCTATGACAATTATTGGTATTCATGAGAAAAAATAAAATTTGCAAATAATTAAATCAATTATTATGCAACACTCAAAATAAACTTTCTAAATGCACATTCATATGCAAAAAGTTAAAATGAAAATAACAAACCTAGTCTAAAATTATACAATTAAAGTTATTACCTATGAATTTTAGGAAGACTTCTTTTACAGAAAATGTATTTACACGAATTTTCTGACATTGTCAAAGAAGACTAACTCTTATAAAAATTTAAAATTTTTACCTAGGAAAGTATAGCTAATTAAAAAAAAAACATAAATTAGGTAATAAAAAGTATAAATGAAAGCCTTATGGATAATAGTATAATAATAAATATCCATCATCTCATTCCATAATAGTATAATAATAAAATCCATTATCTCATTTCATAGGAAAGATAGATCAGTTCTTGGATTTCAAGAAGCATATTACAACAACTTAGCAAGGACAACAGGTGAGTAACTTTGACTTTATCATATTGTTTATGCTTATAGTATAGCTACATTTGAAATAATATATAATCAACCGATATACATGTGGGATTGGGTAGAATTCATGATGATTAGTGTATGCTTGAATGCCAAATTATTATAATATAAGTGATGATTCTATTTTATGATAAATATTGTATGAAGCATGCTAATGTTTGTCTGTGAATTGTATGATCACCTTAAACTTGACCAAAAACCACTGGTACCATAAATTTAAATGGACATGCATTACATCATTTGCATATTCGACATTTTCAAAGAAGTGGTGACCTTGCTTGTATTAGCATTTTGGTTCTCTGGTGACGTGCTTAGTTTTTCTAGATGACATTTTCCTAGTTCTTCTAAGAGTACCTTTGTTCCGTTTGGTTCCATGAGAATTAATTGGTATCGAAGGAGCGTCGCTCGTGGTATCGACATGAAATGACTAATACTTAATGGTGTTTCTTTGTTCCAAGGATAAGATTAAAATGTTTTAAATTAATTTATGAGAGTTTATGGTACCCATTCTTCCTTGGTTCTTTGATTCTCCTAGGCATGGTATATCGCTTGTAATGGCTTCCTTCTAATCCCGATGAAAGGACGTAAATCTCTGGATATCTAAGCTTGTACTTGTTCATATGATTTATTGTTGCATGGCATACACTTACTAATTAAACTTGTTTATTTTTATTTAATGTGTGGTCAGGTCATATTATCTCACTGAGCCCATGGTTCGCTTACCCCCTAATAATTTTTATGCAGGAATAATACTAGCTGAGATTGACTTAAGAATGTGTGAAGAGTGCTTCTCCAACAGAATTTATTGAAGATAGAAATGTAGGTTATGATAAACTTAGAATGCAAATTAGATAAATTGTATAAATAATTGAGATTTTTATGTTGAAGGTTTGAAACCCCATTTTTACTATTTGATAGAGGATACCGATTCTTTGCAATCTTAGTAGAATATAGAAAATCAGATTCCATAAGTTGAACCCCAATAATACTGTTGCATGTAAATGTATCACTTAAAGTAAGAAATAATAATAAATAAGTAAAGTCTTGTAAACTCTGACTTACAAGACGATTCTTATATTATGGGTGCATACGTGGTAAGACAACTTTAGATTAATTCTACTAGGCCCCCTTTCAAGGCATGACAATTATCATAACCATTTGATTATCTGTTGCATTTAGTCCAACATTTATTAAAGGGATAACTTAGTATCTCGAAACACTTATAAGTATTTACATATACTATATATATCCAATACATTATAGATTTACCTAAATCATTTCCAGACATGGTTCCACTGGGAACACCATCACACATGGATCATCAGAATGCTACGATATTGGCATGGATACCCTAGTATTAGCAACTACACACAAGCAACATATCCTTCATTCATGTTGGATAGTTATTTTGTCCATTTTAATTCCTATCTTAAGCAAGCACAAGAGCACATATAGTATACACATACCTAGAAATCGTCCCGTTTCAAAGTCTAGTATCTACTACCTAGATTACATATAAATAAATTGCTTAGAACTACTATATATTTAACTTATCCTCATAATATTCCTATGGTTTTCGATTCTACATCTTACTATTTAAGTTCCTATGAGTTTAAAGTGTAACTAAACTCTTAAGAGAGAGTTAGATGGTTTTCTAAGGTGTTAAAGTGATTTTAAACCTTTATGGATAGATTTGAACAAGTTTCAAAAGTTTTTAACAAAGAAAATATGAGTTGTCGAAAAGCTGTTTTGTATATAAATGGCCACACCCATTGTGTTCTTGATCGTGTGCTTATACACGAGTAAGTACACCACCCATGTACTCATTTATGTGGGGAATAGAAACATGATTTTTGAGACTTTAAGGCCATTGTGTTCAACATAAGTCTCAACATGACTCGTATGCCCTATCGTGTACTCTTTCATGTGGGAAACAGAACCTTCAAAACTAGAGAAATATGCATTGTAAAGTTCCACATGAATCCGAACACGACTTGTGTAATTGTTCGTATGGGAAATGGAACCTAAGGTTGCAAAAGAACTTTTTATGTATTCAATACAAGTAAGTACACCACTCGTATACTCATTTGTGTTGAACATAGACGCATAATTCCTTCATGAATTTTCATAAAGTTTCAACCTAGTCTCTGTTCTCAACATCAAAATATTATGAATGACCGTGCCCAATTGTTCTTCACATGCCGAAACCCCCTTCTAACAAATCTTGCAAACCAAAGTTAAAACTTGCATACAAGATTTATGTTATCTTATTATAAATATAACTAATCTTGTGTGTGCTCCAACTCTAAAGTTTTCCCTTTCACAAATCAATCAAACTCTCTTTCCAACAACGTTACTCCTTGTATGGAAACATAAAGAACGCTAATTCTACAAGAAAACAAAACCCTAAGTCTATTGTATGTCCAAGATGTGAAGAAAGATGAATGTTACTTAGAGAAGAAAGGTTCAAGCTCTGCAATGCATCTAGAAGGAAAGGCAATTATTTATTTATTTAAGGATTTTATAACTGCACCTTTTAAATTTAAAGGTGGTTGGACAGTTTTGCCATTATTTTAATTATTATTATTATTATTGTTACTACATATATGCCCATCTTTGTGATTATATTAATCTATTTATTTAATTAAATTTAAAGGCGGTTAGACAATTTTGCTATTATCGTAATTATTATTATTATCATTATTACATATATGCCCATCTTTGTGATGATATTAATCCATTTATTTAATTTGGTTATTTCAAAAGCAATGAGAAAATAAAAAAGCGACAAGGAAAGTAAGGGAAAAAGTTACTTCATTCCACCAGATTGCCGCCAAGGCCTTTACATAAAAAGCAGTTGGCATTCTAACTAAAAAGTATGCTAAGAAAACTAAAAACAAAAATACTACTAGGGGTGTTTACGGATCGATTAACCAGTCCGTGGCTTTATTTTTTAAATCTAATCGTAATGTTCGATTTTTAATATCCTGATCCTTAACCGACCCATTATAAACTATTAACTGCCTCGACAGTTAACCATTTTATTTGGTTAATTTATTCGGTTTTTAGTTTTTAACCATATAACGTGATGGTTTCAACAAATCAAATTGATAATTTTAACAAACCTTATTTTTTCGCATTTATCATAGAGTTTTTCTTTAAATTATTATATATATTACAAGAGCTAAAAAAAGAAAAAGAAAATCAAATTAAGAAAAAGGGGAAAAACAAACATTTGAATGTATCATCATCAATAAAACCAAACCAAATTAATTACTACATTGACTCTCATCAAACATAGGACAATAGTATTTTAATCAAATCCTAGGAATATGAACATAGCAAAATTATATGTATATGTAAATTATATATATATATAATATTTATAAATATTGAAACGATTAACCATTAACATCGGTTTTTTGCGGTTACAAACCGAAACCAAAACCAAAAATCGAAAACAATTAAAACTATAATCCTAAACCAAAACCAATGGACCGATAAACCACATTTTTTGAATTGGTTTTACGGTTTCGGTTTGATTTTTCGATTTCATCGGTTTTTTTGTATACCCCTAAAAACTGCCACAGCAATCAAGGTAGACAAAAACAAGCTAAAGAACCAATGCATCACTTAAGTACCCTTTGAGGGACTACGCATTTCTTTAATCATCATATCAACCTCAAGTTGACTCACCTCAATGGGGGCTAAGGAAACCGAGGATATCCATCGACACTTCATTAAAGGGACCACCCACAACAATAGTTTTCTCATCTCTTAGACCAACTGTGACTTCCTCAATTAACCCACCAATAGTCACAGCTTGATTACTTGGAATACTAGCTAGAATAAGAGTTTGCACCTTGGAACCTTGCACAACCCCCAAACCCTACTCCCCTAATTTGGTAGCAGGTAACGTAGCGCTTGAGCTAGCGCCCTCATGCTAATTAGTTGACCTGATCTATTACGCCCCAAAAGATACCTTAAATGTGAGAGCTCATCACACTCAATATTAAAACTTAGGAATAACTACTTTAGTCACACAAAAGCTTCGATACCGAGTGTAAGACCATAGAGGACCACTCTTTGAGACAAGTAGTTTAAGGAGATATAAGTATTAGCATTCAAGAATGGAAATCATAACATTATAATGTAATCATAGATAAGAGTTTTACAATTAAAAGGGGGCATACCCTTATCAAAATAATTACATAAGCTCCAAAATCTATCTTCCAAAATAATTACATAAGAGATTTCTATGGAAGTCTAGGTCTAATTCTAAGCCATGACTTCTTTCAAAAGCTCCTTAAATCAAAAGTTGGTACCTAAGAAGAGTATCATCGGGACTTACAACCAAAGAAAGGAAAACTGCAACAAATATCTAAAGGGGTGTAAGTTTGATTTGCTTAGTGAGGAATATTCCCACAATAATGTACCCGTACAATCAAAATCAAACTAGTTATACACGTGTATGAAATGCAACAAACATGTGAGATGCATGCTTGCTTTGATTTGATGGAAAAAAAGGCATGAAATGATGCCACCTATTAGAGTACAAACATGATGGCCATTACTCCTTAATATTAAAACACATAGACACATGGATATTTCTGGTAGAATTTGAAAATTCGTGGTCTCCCTAACACGGTTCAATACAACACACTACTCAACTACTAATTTAACTTGCCAACATAAGACATAGCTCAGTTTCATCATAAACTCAAACAACCAAACAAGTTGCTTTCACTCAGCCACTCCACAAAAAAAAAAAAAAAAAAAAAAGGAATAGCACTTATGCCACTCAACAAATACTTCATTCTCCTCTAAAACGTGAACTTGACTTGGTCGACCTGTTCACTTAACTTACTCCCCTTACCAGCTTTCGGATAAAGGGAGTAAGAGAAGGGGTGCAAATGTTGATTGTCTAATATGAACCATGAGCCTTCCAAGCAAAGTCTAGCTTACTAGCCATTTAGGCTGACCCCGACTATGACTTAATCCATGCCAGCAACAACCTGAAGCCCCCATTGAGACATATGTCACATTGGCTCGATGTATTGATTAACTCCTTTAACACTTAGTTGGCACTGTACCCAGCATCTCTTGGTGTACTCTCCTTAGTTAGGTCTAACATGCATGTATGTAGATTAATAGGTTTGTCCCATGTTTACCATAACTGCCATCAACTATTCACTCGCCCACTCTCCCATGATCCCATAGCTCAGTCGTCAGGGATCATTCGACTATAAATAAACATCTTTCCTCCACATGAACAATAATGTTGACTAGACTATCTTTTATGTAGATTAACCACCCTTGAATTGATATGCTTAGTGACTTAGGCGTCAAAGTGGCTGTACTGGGCCCAATCTCGACATGCCACTAGTCGTGTTTTTTTACAGGCCTATAATACCTTGAAGTCCAATCGAGATCATCTAGATTCAGCTTCTACCAAATTAAAACTAGCAGCGCATTGAAATGAATTCAATTTAAGATACTAAATAAGGTCCTATTATACACACACACACACACACACACACACACACACACACATATATATGACCTTACTCTAATTGAATAATCAAATATAAACTTGATAATTAAGTTGTAAACATAATACTCATATGAAATAATCTTTCTTGAATAGGTACTTGTTTGCCTGTTTACTTATCTTCTGATATCACACAAACTTTAGACTTATTATCATATACGCAATGACTTGCGTGTTACTTTCTAAAATACATATCCCCAAAATGAATTAAAACTTAAAGACAACTTACTAATTGTTGGCTTGCTTGTTCTTATGTCATTTAATTTGGTTCGAAGAGCGATAACTTTGCTAAGTAATGTCAGCACAATAGTTAGGTGTTTAACCTATTGATGGTGGCTTGGCACGTAATTGATAGGGGGAGCAGTATCTAGATAACATTTACTTTAAACAATAAGAAGTAATATGGTATAACTCACGATTATAAGTGTTGATTGAGCTGCATTTTATTATGGACTATAATAAGTAGAGATGTATAATGGTTGTGAACCTTAAACAGGGCTATTACTTGATAGATCTAGGAGGTAAAGGTGTTTAGACTGTCTTTACTAAGCCCCTAAATAGTTGTTCCTACTTAGGATACTAAGATTCCCAGTCATGTTGCCGTAATGTGAGTGCTCTAATGTTGATTTTTCACTCCTAAATCAAAGATCTAAATTGTTGATTGACGTAATTGCATTTAGATTGCATGTGTGTGATCATATTGTGTGCTTTTGTGTTATTGTATATTAGGCTTCAACTCATTTCTTTTTTTTTTAGGTTTTAATGGATCTGAGGGTGAGTTTTTTATTATGACGGCTATGGGACGAATTTTGAGAAGTTTTTTAATGAGATCAACGACTAAGATCGTGGAGATAGCCTGCTTTTGTTTAGGGTTTTATTCATACTTTTTAGACTTGTATTGGTGTTGTGGGTCTATTTGTGAGCTCTTGAGATGTGTTTGGTTTTATAACTACTTTTATGGTATTGGCTACTTAGATACATCTGGAAATACTATTTTTCAAGAATCCTGAAACTCGATATGTTTTGATATTTGTATGTCTATGTTGAGTCACTCACATAAGTGGCCTTTTGAAAAATATTTTCAAAGATTACTTTTCGTTGTTGGATCAAATGTTTCCAAAATCTAATTGAATGATTTCAAAATCTATAATTAGTTAGCAATGAAGTACGATAAACTAATAATTAGGGTAGTCTTTATATATAATATTTAAATGTCATACGTAGCGAAACCGATACATTTTGATCTTATTCCGAGCGTAAAACCTATTTTGCTAAATCAAAAACCAATGTATCTTATTCGGAGCGTAAAACCTATTTTGCTAAATCAAAAACCAATGAAACCCTCGTTTTTTCGGGTAGTCATCGCTACTCTTGGTACACTTCGGAATTTGGATCACGTGCTATTAGTGGCTGCATGATTCATAATCCATAATTAACACGTGTTTACTTGCTTGTACTGAAGTATAATGTTCCTATAATTAGGATGCATGGAAGTCCTTTTAATATCAGCTTTTACCACTTAAATAAGAGTACTTAAGAAAAATAAATAAATAAAACGAGTTTAAAGAACTGGATGATGTATTCCCCTAATAAAGTAGACACAAAACGCTGAAGCAATGAAAAGAAAAGGCGTTTTGTACTTAGGCTTTCGGGGTCTAAAAGCAAACATTGTTCATAGCCAGCCAATATCCTTTTTTTTTTTTTTTTTTTGGACGGCAGCCAGCCAATATCAAGAGGAGATATTTTATGATCTCGTTAATGATTTTAATAGGATTAGTTCTATCACTATCTAATAGATCACATTATATCTAATCACGATCTAACCATTATAATAGTTAATATTTTAATTATTATATTTATTTTAACAATTAAATAATTAACTAAATAGTTTGATCAATCGCCCATAGAAACTTCCACTCAAATTGTGTCAACTTTTCTTTAGCCTTGACTAATGAAAGCATGAGTTCATACTTACCCTAACATATGACTCTAGATATATAGGAATATGGTTAGCTGAAAGACTTTATATAAAGCAAGTATTGTCCGATGTCAAGTCATGCAAGTAGACATCATCACGGATTGGTTCAAAATCGGGAACCAATCAGACCTATCACCAGTGGTTTTTGAACTGGAACCAACCCAGGAATAGCCGGTCTGAATCGGTAAAGGACCCGTCGGTTCTGACAGGTCCTTACAGTTGCACTTCTAAAAACCACGTAATCCGACGATTTTAGAACCGCCGGTTCAAAAACTAGTTGAGAACTGGCAGAACCGGTGGTTCTCGTGGTTCTACGCCATAAAAAATATAAAAAAAGAAAGAAAATTATTTAAAAAAATTAATTATAAATATTTAAAACTACTTTCGCATGAATAATAAAAAATTTATTTTCTATTCACAATATTTAATGTCATATTATTAACAACACAAATAATAAATATATTTGAAATCATATATTGTTAAATTTATATAAATTTCTAATCAAAGTAGATATTCTTTCTTAATAATATGTGGCTTGTTTTTGTGTTGCTCGGACTTATTTGTATGTTGAATATTTTCTAGTGTCATATGGCTAATATAAAACTAAAAAGGTGCAAGTGATTATATATAAATAAATACATAATTGTAAAATTTCTTTTAACTAAGCTATGAACAATTATTATTAGACTCAATGCTATTTCAAGTTAAAAATTTATTTTGTATTTTTTTAGTTAAATTAAGTAAATTATTTAATTAGTTTTTTATTTGTTCCATTTCACAGTTTTCAGTTCCTCTAGAACCGGAATCGAACCGTGGGAACTGGCGGTTCTTAAAACTGGGAACCGGACCGGCTCCCATAAGTCCGGTTTCAGTTCCACCATTTTTGGAACCGGAAACTGACGGTTCGGGTCCGGTTCCGGTTCCAGAGCCGAACTGAACCATGACGACGTCTACGTATCTAATACAATAAGAAGGAATATTGCTTATAAGGTTTCTATTTTTAGGACATTTATTTAGTGAAATAAGTATGTTGGTCCCGTATTAAGAGGCAAGAGTATTATTAGGAAAAAGGGATTAACAATTATATATATCAAATTCTTATCGTCTATTAATATAAATATTGATATTCCAATTAGAAGAATTGAGTTGAATTCTTCCTTACAAAATTTATATTCTAGTATAATATATATATATATATATATATAATGATAGTCTTAGATGCAAACTCAATTTATGTTTGCGTTTGATTTTCCTAAATCTATGTACTAAAAAGAATGGCTGAGAAAGATAATCAATTTTATGGATCCCACTTATTCTATTTCCATTTTTCTATAGAGCATGATGTGAAAGCAAGAGCATATACTCAGCTCAATCCTCTTCTTTAATATTTCTTCTTTTTTTTTTTTTCCTTCTTTTCCTTTTTTGGGTAACTTTATTTGTAGTAGTTGTGTAGATTTTTTTTAAACTAAAAGTTGTATGGATTGTTTTTAATAATATGGATAAATAAACAAAAATTAGACATGTGGAACCTCACGAGCCCACATTTCAATAATTCTAACATTGATGGTGCAAATGTTGGATCTTATTCAGTCTTTCCTACTTCTTAGACATATTCCCGAGAAATCTCCTTTACCTAAGAGTTCCGTGCATAATGGTTGGCTTATACCATTTTTTTTTCCCATGTTTCTAAAAGTATATTTGGAAGGTCTATTTTTTATTTGTGTTTGTATCTTTTTCAAAATCATATGTGTAAATATATTCGATTTATATTTATATTTTATCTATATTTTATCTTTTAACGAGAACTGTCAATTATTTTTTTTATCTTTATCTAATTTTTTATAAATAATTTATTAAAAAAATTTTTAAAAAAGCCTATATCTATAATATGCCAACAAGAAGAAGGCATCCCATGATAAAAAAGAGAGGAAAAAGAAAAGGGGCATTCCACAAGTAAACATTTTCGTTTTCATATGAATTAAGCCTGCTGCAATGAAAAGAAGACAAGGAGGTCATGTCATAATCTATCTCTCACTTCCTCATTTTTTTTTTAATCTTATTTTAAAGAGCGTGACATATATAAGAACGATTCCACAACAATACTATATGTGACCCATGATTTGTAACAATAAAAAGTGTTAGCTAAATATAGGTAAATCTGTGCTAGCTTAACCTTGTTCACCCCCTACATCATAACATCATGTTATGGATCCATTATTATCGTAAATATATATATAAAAAAAATCATTTCTTAAAATACTGGTGCGGATTATACTCAGGTCCTTTTGTTTAAAAGGCAAAAAAGAAAAAACTATTTTCATTATTTTTTCTTTTAATTGTTAGGTTAAAGAAAAGGGTGCTTTAAGTGAAAGACATGGATATTAAAAATTCATTTATATGTCAATTTCACATAAAAACTTTAATAATTATTTTATTATCCATAGTTTGCAGAAACATACCTTTTCGAGATTAATGTATTAGCTTCCTGAATAACTTCTTGTTGAAATAAGCTGAGATAAAAAAGGATAATCGAAATAAAGGTCTCGAGCTTATGAATTAGTCTTTTCAAGTACATCATCAGAACACATTTTCTATTTCTCACATTTCACAATTTTCTTTTAACTCAACCAAGTGACTAGAGAAGTCAAATAACATGGGGGGAGTGGGGAATCCATCATCTTAATAGGAGAGAAGGATTAATGGATTTTGGACATGATTTAGTTTGTTCAATTTTCCATTCAAACCAAAAGATAACCATAAAATGATATTTTGATATAACAATTTATTCTAAACCTATAATCCCATATCTTAAAAAGTTCACATGCATGACAAAGTGTCATATCTGATGCCACAACTACTAGGTTCATTGAAAATATTATATTCAATTTGATAAACCATTTGTCATTCCCTAATCTCAATAATTGGTTTACGTCCAAATAGTTTCAACCACTTAAGAAAAAAAAAAGTTTTCTATAATATAATTAGTGCTGACTTTGAATAATCGACTTTGTCTTTATAAATCTATATCCATATTCTCTCTCAATTCATATGAGACTTTTAATTAAATGGAATTTCACACTATAATTATAAAGATCACATGCATAACTTTCAATGATTGGGTTTTAGTACTTTGTTGCTATAATTAAATAATTTTAATGACAACTAATATATTAATTTGTTTATATCAGTTTTCTCGGCTTGGATTGAATATTGATGTACCTTTTTATCTGCTGGTAAGGGTTGGATTGAATTTTCACGCGCGGGACTCCTTTGTTCCTATATCCGTTTATTTAACCAAGGCCAGTTCATCGCCCAAAAAAAAAAAACTCAAGGCCAGTTCAAATAAAAATCATCATTCGGGTTGTTTCACTTTTTAATTCTTGAATCCACCATGAAGGATCAGATAAAATATTTCTGATGTATCTACGATTTTAGAGTGGATTAAGGGGTCAAAATGCACCCAATGAAAGTTTGCTTGCGATAGTCATACAGTCTCCCTATTTTAAAATTATAATTATTCCCTTGAAAATTTATGTTCCTTATATTTGCTTTAGACATATATATTTATTGAGCATTTAAACTCTTAAATTTTTAAAGAATGTATTTCTAGATTCATATTTTACTATTTTCATTGGATAAAATGATTAAAAAAAATGTTAATCTTTATTTTCTTTTAAGAGAAATGATCGTTTAAGTATTGA
Source organism: Combretum micranthum (assembly GCA_024138025.1). Classification (NCBI taxonomy): domain Eukaryota; kingdom Viridiplantae; phylum Streptophyta; class Magnoliopsida; order Myrtales; family Combretaceae; genus Combretum; species Combretum micranthum. The sequence continues at coordinate 190,873 of JAMXBD010001995.1, read as the reverse complement.
AAAGTCTTCTTTTTAATTAAAATGTGAAGATCTAAGCGCTTAATTTTATGAATAACTGGCTAAAGAATCATAAAGGGCAGTATTTGTATTTTTTTTTTTCCAAAAAATTATAGAGGAAAATTATTTGTACAAATAGAACATATCATCACTAGTTTGATATTTATTGCTAATAACTTGATAATCTTAAGTGAGAGATATAAAGTACAAACCTCCTTTTTTTTTTTTTCCTTATAATGAAGGAAAAAAGAAAAAAACTTTGGTATCTATTTATTTTGCCTGGCGTGTTTTCCTCTCTCTTTGATACATACCAAATAAGACAGGGGTTTTCGAGTAAACCATCGTCTACTAGGAGTAAACAGAAACCATCAAGATTTACAGACTATACAACATGAGCTGGACGTATACACACATGAGCTGGATGTATACACATGGGAGTATAAAATTGTAACAGATTCAAGTAACAAAGCATATGTAAACTATAAAACAGCAAGATAGTTAGTTACTTTACAGTTTAGCCAGCTCAGATTCATGTGTAACCAACAATATAAATAGAAAGCAAATACATCAAAAAGGGATATCAAACCCTAATTTCTGGAAAGGTGTCTTTGGAGTTTAGCCAACCCGAATAGGCTTAATTCGTTTCCTGCAAATACAATACAAATCATAGTTAGTTTACTTTGTTCTTCTTGTGAGAAGAAATCGAAAGAGAAAGAGAGAGTGAACTTAGGTTTTCAAATTGCAGAGAACAAACACGAGAGAGAGGCAAGGATCAAACACGAGAGAAAGAGTGGAGAGCGAACCCTAATTTCTTAGGGTTATTGTTGACAATAGTGAGCCAAGCCTATTGTGGGCTTGTTTGATATTCGGGACCTATCACTCTCCTACCTGAGTTAGTTAATAATCAATATCAACTTTTTAATTTGTTTTTTTTTTTTAAGTGTTCCAGGTCAAAATGCTTTTATACTTCCCTTGAATGCTTGTTGGAGGCGGGCCCCACCATGCAACATGAATATAAGAATAGATTCTCGAAATTAGTCAAAAAATTAATTATTAACATGTTTCCTTATATAAAATATTCCTTCACCACTAAATAATTGAAAATTTCTTTAACATAGCCACATTCGACTAGGATCCCACACATCAATGGACAATGACCTTCCCGAGAGCGTAAAACATTTACATATAATATTTACGGCAACATCATGGGAGAGTGGTCAAACTTTGGAATCCAAACCTAAAACAAAGAGCGGCTCAGTGGCAGGTTTCCATCAGTGTAAACATGAAATACACATTAGCAAAACTAATATAAATACTCGATGTCTATTATCGATGACGTGATGCGTTAATTATTAAAAGTGGATGCTATTGTAATGTATACAAAAACCATGTTAGCAAATATTTGATGAAGTTAAAATAGTAGCACAAAAATGACCTCTATTTACGGTATTTCTATAAATTATTGATGTCACTAGGGTTATAATCGAAATAAGTTGACATGATACAACATTGTACTTAATCTCAACTTAAAATGTATGATTCGAAATTTTAAAACTTGAACTAAATGAAGTTTAAAATTTTGAACTCTAGTTCAATTTGAAATAACACTATACAAACTTAAATTTAACTTAATTAAACTTATTTACTAATATCAAGAGTCAGCTCAAACCCAACTAATGATGATATTCGACTCAAACTCGATTAAACTTATAAATCCATTGTGATAAACATTATGAAACTGAAGATCGACTAGATCAATTACTTAAATTTGAGCTAGACTTAACTATTTTTCTTTTAAGCAAACTTGAGTAGAAATAAAATCAAACTCAAGTAGCTTTATAATTCGTGATTTATCGAATTATAATTCAAACTACAATCCAAATTGTTTTTAATATTTGAGGTACCTATCAAATATTAATCACATTCTTATTGTAATTCTATATTTACCTTAATAAATCTAAACCCAAAAATATCAGTTCTCATATAAAACTGGTAACCGCATTAGTTTGATATTTGGGAAAAAGAAGCATCAGATGTTAACATGGAAAAGAGGATCAATGATTCCCACCAAAGCTGGTTAAAACACTTCCTAAAATTGAAAAATATATTGCGAAATCCTATTTCATGTAATTGACTGATCGAAGCATCAATAACATTCACTAAAATAATAATTTTTTTCATAAATTAAAAAAGCTTTTATTCTTACATCTTTGAGAGCTTTCTCATTAAGTTAAAAAAAAAAAAAAAAAAAATCCCAACGGCGTGTTAATATTAATTATAGTTATACAGAATCAATCCCCTCTCTTGGGGGAATCTCATAAATGTGTAGTATTATTACCGTTGAAAATGAACAAAAATTCTATTCAAATTACCTAATCAATGCAATACCTCTATTTAATCAGGAGCAGCAGCAGCCTTCTGAAAAAAGGAGATAAAACGATCAATCAGAGACAATTAGCAAGTGATATTAGGAAAGAGGATGTAGAGAAAATCATATGTTTTATTCCTCCAAACATTGTTAGGGAGTAAAAATGCACAAACTCATATTTCTAACTACTCAGTTTGATGAGGATGGATTAAGAATTATGCGTAGATGATCCGACAACTGTAATTTCCTATGAATTATAACGAATTAAATTTTTGTTTTAAGCTGAAGAAATGTGCTAGATAACACTTGACTAAATGCATTCTTGGGTTGCAGATGACAACGAGATTTTGCAGCTCACCCGTTTTTGCTTCTCCGTGTTTGCCTTGATAAACGAGTAGATGGCGACACCGGCTAATGCTATTGCAGTGCCAATCCCAGTTTGTGGAGAAATCTTATTGCCTATATTTGCAAAACCATCAGAATATGTATCAATCAACTTCATTTTAGAAATACACATGTCTATTCATCAAAAGAAAGAACCAAACATTCATGAAGTATGAAGAAACTCTTTGCCTTTACAGAGTAATGATAAATCAAAATTTGATTGAAATGGAAGCATTCGTTTTCAATATATTTTGTGATATTGTAATTTGTACTGAGTTAAACACTAGATTTGATTCTGTATTTGGCAACTACTTCCTTGCTGATTATTATCATAAGCGTCATGAATACACACAACTATGCCTTTCATTGAAACCAGACAAGTGTGTTGGCATCACTAAGTTCGAGAAGCCATCAGCAAAGGGTACAACATAACAAGTTGAGGCAGCATAACTCTTAACAAAAGTGAGTTGAAGTTAGCTCTATATATAAATCACAGATGGAAAATAGCAAGAGATTACCAAACACGACAATGGAGAAACCAATGACGAAAACTCTCTTTAAAACATTTCCAACTGCATGCGTAAGGGGTGCCACCCGCTCCAGAGTGTTGGCAGCAAGCTGCATTAACCCAGATAATAAATAAATATAAGAATGAGAAAAATATCCTAATTCGGTTAGTAAAATTTAGCATTATAACTTTCTCCTTAAATGAACCATTGACATTTCTTCATTTAATCTTTAATAAAAGTTCACACATCCTTAACAAATCTCTGTGTTTCTTCTAGCAATATGCAAAAGGATTTAAAGCTTTGAAAGGTAATGTCTCCCTTAGGCTCCAGCCTATTACTCTATTTGTATTATTCACTCTTAGAACTAAAAATGGGCTAGTATTCTCCTACCCCAATACTTGGCATTTATACTCCCAGAAAACTTAATTACAATTAAGCTTATATTTATCAAAAAAAATATACGTGATCATGGTATCAAAAGCAAGAAGATCACCCGTTAGAACCAATGTGCCATCATTTCACCCTGTTTTAATTAAAATGTCCCCTTGATGGGCATATGTCTGCTAAGCCTATTAACTAATAGAAAAGATGAACTAAAGGAAAATAATGGCATGGTTTAGTTCCCTATATCAGTGTGTGGGCTAATTTCCTAATGGGGGCATGTAAAGTTGTTTACCTGATTGTAAAGGTGATAAAACATTCCAGTCCAGACAAATCAGATATGAACTTGACAAGACCAACTTTCTCTACGGCATCGGCAAACCCATATTGCATCAGTTGAGGCCCCTCAATCTGAAAAACAATGCACTCATTTATATATCATGTGGCGGTGGCAAAAAAAGAACTATAAAAATAAATAAATAAATCAATAACAATGATATCAAAATCACTATTTGAACTTTGTACTTTTAATTTTGCACCTAAAGTTTGAAAACGTTAAATGTCAAACCTAATCAACTTTCAATGTACAATTTTACACCTGATAAAGTCATTAAATGTTATACTTGATCAAATATTTACTTGATAAATCAACTATTTCCATCATTTAAAAAAAAATGACATGGCAAACACTCATGGGTAAAGAATATAGTGTAAGCAATGAACATGTAGTAGATTTGACAAATAAAAGTTTAATTGAATATGATATTTCACAACCGCATGGTATAAAATTGAGTTAAATGGTGAAAAAAAAACCCCAAAGATTAGGTAGTGATATCAACATTTTCTCAAAATAAAATGAAATGAAATACAATAAAATAAAATAGGCACTGATGGAAAAACTCACAAATATGGGTAGGGGAATACAAAACAGGAGAGCAATAATTGAGATATAAGCATACACATTTGTGCTGTCCATGCCAGTCTGCAGATACATGTAAAAATGTACAAGTTAGTCAAAGTGGAGTAGACAAGGCTACAAACTTATACCTTAATTACATATCAAGAGTCTAACTTAAATGTGGAATCAAAAATTGTGGAATCAAATTGATCATGATGCCCATCATTCATTCACTTGGATTCAAGTATAAGGAGATGAAAATGCTGTTACAGGAAAATGTCAGCCACATTGTGCTGTCATAGTTATGTGCATGGAATCAATCCACATCAGACAAATTTTGACAACAAGTGTGATGAAAGAGAAAATTATAAAAATATGCAAGGTTGTTGCAAATTTTCTGTGAGTTCAAAAGTTATATGGTGTTTGTCTCTTATTGTGAAAATACAAACATAGATGACAAGTCGACACAACCATACCAAAGTTTATCTAGCAAAGAACTCTAAAATTACAATCAATGGTTTTCCCAATTCACATAAATTATAAGAACAAATCCATATGATAAAGTAAACTTTTACATCATAACAAGTAAGCATTATTAATCAATCAGAATCTGAATCTCCACGTTCTCAACTCAGTAAATAATAGCATTGTTAGGCAACCGGATGCCTTGCATTCACTTTGTTTTACAATGTCAAAGTTGTTAAAGTTAATGCCACATCCATTTAATCTAAAAGCCTAAGCATATAGATATGGAGTGGGCTTTGATATTTATTATGTAACACCCTCCATCATTTGTGGACTGAAACTTTTTTTTTTTTTGTGCGTGTGCGTGCGTGCGTGCGTGTGTGTTGAGGCTCATCAAGTGGATGATTTTAATTTAATGAGAGTTGGAACAAATGTGTAAGAATTCAAACTCTTCACCTATTGCTCTAATACCATGTTAAAGCTAATGCAACAACCATTTAATCTAAAAGCTTAAGCTTGTAGATATGGTGTGAACTTTGAATTTATTATATAACAAGAGTTACTAAAAGAATTCTTACCATTGCTTTCTTTGAATAAATACTTTTGCAGGTAGATGCAATATTTGAAACCATTGCACAGATAAAGCCAGTCCAGTTGAAAGAGAGTTCAGTTAATGAGGCCATTAATACACCTAAATAAATGGAAACCATTAATTACATTGATAGACGAAGTAATTGTGGAAACTAAAGTAGATGTTTAAAAAAAAAAAAAAAAAAAACTAAAGGAACCACCTATTACAACAGAAGCCAGTGAAAGCCATAAAGCAAATGCAATCTGCTGGCCCAAAACAAACTGAGAAGCAGCAGCATTGAAGAATGGTTCAAGAGCTGCATAAGGGTACAAACAATTATATAAGAGCCTGTAGTTATATGAATACTGAAGATGCATGGCCATGAAACAATTTCTGCAAACATAGGTTCCACGAAGGAGAGACGCAAAAAAGGAAGATATTCTCACATACATTAATAGAGAAATCTTGACTAAAAGGAGTTTCTCTTAACATTTGTGATTTTGACATTTATCAATAATAGGATTCTGCCATGGTTTCTCTTCCTACAATATCTCTGAATTTAAACCAATTATGTAGCTGTGGCAGAATAAAGCATATTTAAAAAAGATCCCATTCGGGCTTCCACCAGTCATGCAGTGCAATATTTATCTCAGTAAATCAATCATGTTAAAGGTTGAATTTGTACAGGGGGATAAGGCTTGGTTAAGTGCAATTAAAATGGAAACAAATGAAAAGGCCTTCAATCATGGTAAGAATTGGAGAATAACTAAACTGTACAGAATAAGCTGCATTATGCAGACAACTTGACGCAGATGAGGCATGCAAGATGATGAATTTGGCAGTGGTCCAGCCAACATCAACATATATGTAGCCTGACACCTGGAGCTGGTGCACAATGAAAAGAAAACTAGTCTAAAAACTAATACTACAGCAATTATATGATGGAATTGTCTGTCTCTGTTAGAAGAGCATGAGCACTTATTCAAAATGAATTTTGTGAAATCCTGTCAAACACCAGAAAAAAAATCCTTCAATCTATAAGTACGGTAATGCAATTAATAAACATGAACTAAGAATCTGGAAAAAATTAAAATGAGAAATTGAGAAAACAAAAGCCAAAAATATCCTGTTTCTTTTTTTACTCCTAATAAAAGCAGAAACAACAATTTCCAAATCTAAAAATAATTAAAAAAATAAAGATAACGTCTATATTGAAACAAAATCCTAGAAGAAGACAACATACAAAAATAAGAAAAGGACAACAAAAAAATTTCTATTTCCTAAGTTCAAGAATTCACACACAAAAATAGAAGCAGAAGTTTTTTAGTCTTTACAGTTCTCAAAAAGAAGAAATAATAGAATGATGATACTAGACACGTGTTTATTTTGTGAAAGAACTAACTACTATAGTCTTAACTCTTAAGCATGATCATCCAACATCATGATATCCATTATCCACTACTAAGCATACCTTTGATAGTGTGTGTGAAAGAAACAGCAACTGCTGCATATGAAACATTGGACATAACAAGCCCAAGAGCATGACAGAAAGCAGCAGAAATTAGCAGCAACAAGAGCTCCTTCTTAATAGGCTGGTTGCAAGAGAAAAACTGTCAGACAAACAAGCTCAAAGAGTGAAGTTTTTGAGGTAAACAAGAGAAACCTACGGCACGTTTTGGTAGGCCAACAGCCCAAGAAACTAGACAGTATGCAACTCCTACAAGAAGATGAATAACAGAAACAAAGCTGCAGAAGGAGAACTAAAGTTAATTATACTAATAAAAAGAAAAGGCAAGAACTTCTTTTCCAAAACTGTTTGCAAGAATTTCTCGGAAAGGTAGAATATCATGAAAGGATTCACATGGTGCCAGATACCGTACTATGGATATGGGAAGTAGTTATAGACCTTCTTGTTCAGTATGTTGAAGATGACATTCAAGAAATAACTGCAGGACAGAAAACAGTTTATGATTATATTTTTCAGTTTCCTCTACTAGCACATAAGCAAAATTGTAAAAATAGATCCCCTATTTGCCTATTTGTTTGAAAATTCTGCAATAAGTTATCTCCACACAACATAAATTCAAAGGTGAGTCCTCAATCTACCCAATTATAGAGTTTGGAAATTCAACAGTCTCAAGATAAACATTCATGATATGCATGCTTTGACAATTTACAACAGGACAGCCGATGCTCCATTACCCATATCACTTGCACAAATTGATAGGCCAAAGTACCTAATTGTTCCCCCAGTATTTTCAACAGAGACACTTGAGACCCCAAACTTTAGACAAACGTGGTTTGTAAGCTCTGCAAATGGGTCAATTACATCCCTAAACTTTGTGAATTGATGTTATAGGCCACTCGGTTTATTAAGAGGCTCAAATTGGTCGAAAACTTAACAGCATCAATAAGATTTGTTGAGTCAGAGTTAGCTAGTCCATACAAAGTTAGCTTAACAGTGGTCGAGACTGAAAAGGATCAAATTGGTGATGTCAAGAGTACGAAAGTCCAAATTGGTCGGTCGGATACAGGGAACCATATTTGTGAAACCTCATTTCCAATAAATGATAGTTGCTGACAGTTCTATACAGGGAAGTTGAACCAAAGCGAATCATACATGGTCAAAGAATTGAACCATCCCTTTTCCACAAATTACTTAATTATGTGCAACTTTCCAAATAGTCAATTTGATGATTCAGCTGTACAAACGTCAAGTAAACCTTACCACATGAAGAAAAGGAATCCAGTCACCAGTGCAGGGAACCTTTCACCAAAACTCTTGGATGGCTTCACCATCCTGTAATTTTGGAAGTCACATTACACCATTAATTACCAATCAGAACTAAATATATTGTTCATTAGAAACAAAATTATACTAAAACCAGCGTGGACATATTGCCAACGAATTTGCTCAAGCTCGACTTTATAATCTACTAGCCAATTCCTAGAACTAAAAGTAAAAGGCAATAATTATAACAACCTTTTTATGATTAGTATGATCATATTAAAATTATAAAAAAAAAAGTGCCAACCCATCAGAAGCTTGAATTCCACTATCTTCAGCAGCAGCAGCAGCGGCATGAGGCACAAGAGGAAAAACAACAGAGCCTAGCCGGCGGCAAGGATGGCTCCAGCTCCTCAGGGTCGGTTGCTTAACTTTTTCCGGCAATGGCGAAATGACCAACCGGACAGGAGACCCAGATGACCAAATTCGATCTTTTGAAGGACCAAAGCATCTTGAAGCAGGAAAGGCAATAATTATAACAACCTTTTTATGATTAGTATGATCATATTAAAATAATAAAAAAAAAAAAGTGCCAACCCATCAGAAGCTTGAATTCCACTATCTTCAGCATCAGCAGCAGCGGCATGAGGCACAAGAGGAAAAACAACAGAGCCTAGCCGGCGGCAAGGATGGCTCCAGCTCCTCAGGGTCGGTTGCTTAACTTTTTCCGGCAATGGCGAAATGACCAACCGGACAGGAGACCCAGATGACCAAATTCGATCTTTTGAAGGACCAAAGCATCTTGAAGCAGGAAAGGCAATAATTATAACAACCTTTTTATGATTAGTATGATCATATTAAATAATAAAAAAAAAAAAGTGCCAACCCATCAGAAGCTTGAATTCCACTATCTTCAGCATCAGCAGCAGCGGCATGAGGCACAAGAGGAAAAACAACAGAGCCTAGCCGGCGGCAAGGATGGCTCCAGCTCCTCAGGGTCGGTTGCTTAACTTTTTCCGGCAATGGCGAAATGACCAACCGGACAGGAGACCCAGATGACCAAATTCGATCTTTTGAAGGACCAAACCATCTTGAAGCAGGAAAGGCTCTGCTTCGAGTTAAAAAAGATGACATCTTGGAGTTTGAAGCTTTTATTGAAGAAGAAGAAAGAGAAGCCATTGTTGTAGTTTTGATGAAGACAGTGTGGAGTAGAGAGTGAATTTTGACGAGAGAGAGTTATGGAGCGGAGAAATCAGGGAACAAGGAAAGACAGTGAAGAGTGAGGTAATGGAAGTGTCCAAAGATGTATGAATCTGAAAGGCAAATAGGTTCTTCTTCAACCTCCAGTCCAATAGTGGTTCAGATATATATTTACGTGAAAAAAGATTTATTAAATATTATAATTAGGCAATACATAAAAGATTTCGGTAGGGGTTCAGATATATATTTACGTGAAAAAAGATTTATTAAATATTATATTTTAAGTAATATATAAAAGATTTCAATTCGATTTTCTTTCCACAGCATGAGCCTAATATCTATTTCGATTATCTGATTTTTATCTATATATAAATTTATTTTATCTATTTAATCTTGTTAAGAGCAAATATATTAGTTTTTTCATTTATATCTATTTCTTAATAAATAATATATTTCAAATAGATAAAAAACCAACCAACCAAACAAACCCGATTCCATCGCTACAAGAGCCATAAATGGATAAGTACACTTTGTTGTTAACCCTCATTTCTTTTAGTAACGCGCGAAATAAGGTTTGCTTTGTTTCATATGCTCATTTTAATATTTTATTTTTAAATAAATATTTATCAAGAAATAGATACTAATAAAAACTGATAGTTTTACTCACAAACAAATTAAACAAATACGATATTAATAAATTATAGATAAGATATGATACAAATAAAAATAAAAAAATCCAAACATAAAATACACTAAATATTGCTAAAAATAAATACATCAGCATTTGAATCTTTTGGTTTTGATATCATTTTTTAAATTTTATATTTACTAACATGATATACCCAAAAAGTGAATATATAAAAATATAATTTGCAAAATTAGAAAATTAATAAATTCTTATAAAGCATAAGATTTATATAAATTTTTAAATTTTATAAATAGATCCATATTTGATTTCAATAGAGTTATGGTATAAAATAATATTATAATAAAAAAAATACACATTAGTAATGATATTATAATTTAGTAACATCTTATCCAAATTTTTATTTTTAAGATACTAATTCATTTTTCTGTGTTATAATAGGTCTAATGGCTACGTTATTATAACAATATATATAATATCATCACATTTAAGAGTTCAACTCCTTGGAAAGCTGGGCTCATTGTTGTTTTGTTACACTGGTCTCTGAGAAACGAAGGAGTTAACCTAAAAAGCAATTAGTGGCAGCATGAATGTGAGAGAGAGAGAGAGAGAGAACAGCGACGTTGGGGAAAATCAAAACACATAAGGTAGTGTAGTTGTTTCAATGGAATGAAAGAGAATGGCCTGAAATGGTGATGTGGTGCACGAAAATTTGGCAGATAACATTTGTGGAAAGAAGACGACTGAACCTTCTAGAAAAAACTGTCGTACATAGAGCCATAGGCTCCACAATATGCAACCTTTTCTTTACACAAATTGTACAGAAGGCGCCACAATAAGCAACCCACTCTCTTTATCTATAACATTAACAATACTAGCAGCACAAGATTAAACCCTCTCACATGTTTGACCCATTGTCCTATGCCGAACCATTTTGTCCTCGATGCAAAAACAAGTCATTATAGTTGTATTAAATTCATCTTTTCAAGAGGTGTGTTTAAGAGATAGACTCAACATAATGAGGGATCCATCTGGATTATCTATTTTTCATTTGTATTTGTATATGTATCTAAATTTTATATATAAAGGTGTCTAATTTATAATTATATTTTATCTGTATTTGGTTTATATGGTGTTTTCATGAGAATCCCTATATGTTTTTCATCTATATGTATTTCTTAACAGATAATTTACTATAAAAAATTGAAAAAAAGTGTCTATCATTTGCTATTTGCTGGATCAAACTTATCCTAAAGTCATCCTTTAGAGGTAAATTTAATTTGCCTATTTTTAGAATTATATTTCTTCTTATGGGATTTTTTTTTTATAATTTTCTCATTAAAATTTTTTCCCCTTAATTCATTTAGATAAGATAAGGATAAGATTGATTAAAATGATAATCTAAAAAAGTATATATTCAATTAGAAATAATAATCTATATTGATTGGTTGGGGTTATATCTCATTTTATAAAATCCATATCCATGCCAAAAATTCATAGATCATATTATCATAATAAATAATAGAATTCATATATATTACTTTACGTTTCAACGTGATTATTTATGCGTGATAGTATTATTTATTTATTATATATTACTCTTCACCTATTGCTCTAATACAATGTTAAAATTAATGAAACAACCATTTAATCTAAAAGCTTAAGCTTGTAGGTATGGTGTGGACTTTGAATTTATTATATAAAAAGAGTTACTAAAAGAAATCTTACCATTGCTTTCTTTGAATAAATACTTCTGTAGGTAAATGCAATATTTGAAACCATTGCACTGATAAAGCCAGTCCAGTTGAAAGAGAGTTCAGTCAATGAGGCCATTGATACACCTAAATAAATGGAAACCATTAATCACATTGATAGACGAAGTAATTGTGGAAACTAAAGAAGAAGTTAAAAAAAAAAAACTACAAGAACCACCTATTACAACAGGAGCCAGTGAAAGCCATAAAGCAAATGGAATCTGATGGCCCAAAACAAACTGAGAAGCAGCAGCATTGAAGAATGGTTCGAGAGCTGCATAAGGGTATAAACAATTAATATAAGAGCCTGTAGTTATATGAATACTGAAGATGCATGACTATGAAACAATTTCTGCAAACATAGGTTCCACGAAGGAGAGACGCAAAAAAGGAAGATATTCTCGCATACATTAATAGAGAAATCTTGAATAAAAGGAGTTTCTCTTAACATTTGTGATTTCTACATGTATCAATAATAGGATTCTGCCATGGTTTCTCTTCCTACAATATCTCTGAATTTAAACCAATTCTGTAGCTGTGGCAGAATAAAGCATATTTAAAAAAGATCCCATTCGGGCTTCCACCAGTCATGCAGTGCAATACTTATCTCAGTAAATCAATCATGCTAAAGGTTGAATTTGTACAGGGGCCTAAGGCTTGGTTAAGTGCTATTAAAATGGAAACAAATGAAAAGGCCTTCAATCATGGTAAGAATTGGAGAATAACTAAACTGTACAGAATAAGCTGCATTATGCAGACAACTTGACGCAGATAAGGCAAGCAAGATGATGAATTCGGCAGTGGTCTAGCTAACATTAACATATTCATAGCCTGACACCTGGAGCTGGTGCACAATGAAAAGAAAACTAGTCTAAAAACTAATACTACAGCAATTATATGATGGAATTGTCTGTCTCTGTTAGAAGAGCATGAGCACTTATTCAAAATGAATTTTGTGAAATCCTGCCAAACACCAGAAAAAAATCCTTCAATCTATAAGTACCGTAATGCAATTAATAAACATGAAATAAGAATCTAGAATAAATTAAAATTCTAAAATGAGAAAACAAAAGCCAAAAATATCCTGTTTCTTTTTTTACTCCTAATAAAAGCAGAAACAACAATTTCCAAATCTAAAAATAATTTAAAAAATAAAGATAACTTCTATATTGAAACAAAATCCTAGAAGAAGACAACATACAAAAATAAGAAAAGGACAACAAAAAAATTTCTATTTCGTAAGTTCAAGAATTCACACACAAAACTAGAAGCCGAAGTTTTTTAGTCTTTACAGCTCTCAAAAAGAAGAAATAATAGAATGATGATACTAGACACGTGTTTATTTTGTGAAAGCACTAACAACTATAGTCTTAACTCTTAAGCATGATCATCCAACATTATGATATCCATTATCCACTACTAAGCATACCTTTGATAGTGTGTGTGAAAGAAACAGCAACTGCTGCAAATGAAACATTGGACATAACATGCCCAAGAGCATGACAGAAAGCAACAGGAGTTAGCAGCAACAAGAGCTCCTTGTCAATAGGCTGATTGCAATAGAAAAACTGTCAGACAGACAAGCTCAAAGAGTGAAGTTTTTGAGGTAAACAAGAGAAACTTACGGCACGTTTTGGTAGGCCAACAGCCCAAGAAACTAGAGTGTATGCAACTCCTACAAGAAGATGAATAACAGAAACAAAGCTGCAGAAGGAGAACTAAAGTTAATTATACTAATAAAAAGAAAAGGCAAGAACTTCTTTTCCAAAACTGTTTGCAAGAATTTCTCAGAAAGGTAGAACATCATGAAAGAAGTCACATGGTGCCAGATACCGTACTATGGATATGGGAAGTAGTTATAGACCTTCTTGTTCAGCATGTTGAAGATGACACTCAAGAAATACCTGCAGGACAGATAACAGTTTATGATTATATTTTTCAGTTTCCTCTACTAGCACATAAGCAAAATTGTAAAAACAGATCCCCTATTTGCCTATTTGTTTGAAAACTCTGCAATAAGAAGTTATCTCCACACAACATAAACCCAAAGGTGAATCCTCAATCTACCCAATTATAGAGTTTGGAAATTCCAGTCTCAAGATAAACATTCATGATATGCATGCTTTGACAATTTACAACAGGACAACGGATGCTCCATTACCCATATCACTTGCACAAATTGATAAGCCAAAGTACCTAACTGTTCCCCAGTATTTTCAACAGAGCCACTTGAGACCCCAAACTTTAGACAAACGTGGTTTGTAAGCTCTGCAAATGGGTCAATTACATCCCTAAACTTTGTGAATTGATGTTATAGGCCACTCGGTTTATTAAGAGGCTCAAATTGGTCGAAAACTTAACAGCATCAATAAGATTTGTTGAGTCAGAGTTAGCTAGTCCATACAAAGTTAGCTTAACAGTGGTCGAGACTGAAAAGGATCAAATTGGTGATGTCAAGAGTACGAAAGTCCAAATTGGTCGGTCGGATACAGGGAACCATATTCGTGAAACCTCATTTCCAATAAATGATAGTTGCTGACAGTTCTATACAGCGAAGTTGAACCAAAGCGAATCATACATGATCAAAGAATTGAACCATCCCTTTTCCACAAATTAACTTAATTATGTGCAACTTCTTGCTATTTTCCAAATAGCCAATTTGATGATTCAGCTCTACAAACGTCAAGTAAACCTTACCACATGAAGAAAAGGAATCCAGTCACCAGTGCAGGGAACCTTTCACCAAAACTCTTGGATGGCTTCACCATCCTGTAATTTTGGAAGTCACATTACACCATTAATTACCAATCAGAACTAAATATATTGTTCATTAGAAACAAAATTATACTAAAACCAGCGTGGACATATTGCCAACGAATTTGCTCAAGCTCGACTTTATAATCTACCGGCCAATTCCTAGAACTGAAAGTAAGAGGCAATAATTATAGCAACCTTTTTATGATTAGTATGATCATATTAAAATAATAAAAAAAGTGCCCAACCCATCAGAAGCATGAATTCCACTGTCTTCAGCATCAGCAGCAGCGGCATGAGTCACAACAGGAAAAACAACAGAGTCTCGCCGGCGGTAAAGATGGCTCCAGCTCCTCAAAGTCGGTAGCTTAAGTTTCTCCGGCGATGCGAAAAGACCAACCGGGAGGGAGACCCAGATGACAAAATTCGATCTTTTGAAGGAACAAAGCATCTTGAAGCAGGAAAGGCTCTGCTTGGAGTTAAATACAAAGATGACAACTTGGAGTTTGAAGCTTTTATTGAAGAAAGACGAAGTGGTTTCGTAAGTGAGGAAGAAGAACAGGAATTAGAAGAAGAAAGTGAAGCCATTGTAGTAGTTTTGATGAAGACAGTGTGGAGTAGAGAGTGAATTTTGACGAGAGGGAGTTATGGAGCGGAGAAATCAGGGAACAAGAAAAGACAGTGAAGAGTGAAGTAATGGAAGTGTCCAAAGATGTATGAATCTGAAAGGCAAAAAGGTTCTTCGTCAACCTCCAGTCCATTAGTGGTTCACAAATAAGAGAAGGAATAAAATATTAATATTTTTAAAAATAATTACGAAAATATCATCGAAAAAAACTTATTTCCGATTTTAGACAATATGGCTTCGTCTCTTGAAGAGACGAGATCATAAGTAACTGACCTTGTCTTTCATTACTTTAATGACCTCGTTTTTCGAAGAGACAAAGTCATCACAGATTGAAACCTCGTTTTTTCAAGAGACGAGGTCAGGCCTTCCTCCATAAAATTAAATTTATTACTTGAGAAACCCAAAAAATTACGTATAAAACCCGTCAAGTAGAAATATAAATGGCTATACGAGCCATTAACCAAATTTAATACGGCCATAATACCATTCCGCCTAAAAACACATGCTCAATCCCATGTGAATCATTCAATCACAGCGGTATTGTGATTGTTTGTCAGTACAGTATAATAAAAATATGAGAATTTGTAGGCTCGTAACAGATAATATGAAACGAAATGCTGATTGATTGTTCTATTAAAATGTACAAGAGAGAAGGAGAACAATATACATACAAGAACAATACCAAAAAGTAAGAAGCTATATGCAATAATCAAAATTAAAAAAAAAAAAAAAATCTATCATCCACTACTGCTGCTGATGTGTGTCCCTCCTCCCTTCTCCTAGGCCTCTACCCGCCTGACGTATGTCCTGGGTAACGGGATACGCAGATGTGGATGCTGTGTAGATGGAACAATTTCTGTAACTGCAGCATCCTCATGTCCAGTAGCAGTACTATACTGATGGAACGGGACAGGGTCTGGCTCGACCTGTGTGAGCCCTTCCCCCATATCATGAGATGGCGATGGTCGTCTCTTCTGTGGAGCCAAGGAGGTATGAAACTCAGAGTATGACGGGTCTGGCATGGGGGTGTCCTCCACATAGTAAGATGTCAATGATGAGCCAGTCTCGTCCTGAATGACCTGGGAAGGACCAGGCTCATCAAGTGAAGGTAGATCGGACGGCTTAGACTCATCTCCGATCTGTATACCTGGTGCTCGAGCTCGTCTCTGACCCCTGCCTCGTCCCCGCCCATCCCTCTCTCTAGGAGGCTGTCGTCTCTGTACAGTATGAGACTGTGGGTCACCCTGTGCTGCTGCAGATGGTGGAGCTGGTGGCACTGGATCATTGAAATTCAAACCCATAAACTCTTCCACCACACGACAGACATCTCGTGCAGTGGATGAAGTGAGCTCCGAGGGCATGTCTGGAATGCTATAAATGAAATCGGCCTGCGAGTAATAACAAAAAATTATATCGGTGAGTAGCTACCAAGTCAGTACAAGTCCATATAAAGCTTATAGAGACAGTTATCTTACCATGTATCGTATGATAGCTCCCGTGCGTCGATTTAGCGTCGAATGATCGCATGATACCACTGGAAGTAATCATCAGATGTCCCAGTAGGCAAATCTGGCAGCTCAACTATGCAATCACGTCAAGCATCCCACTCAGCTATCCACCTGGCATGCTCCACCTACCAGTTCCACTCGGAACGTCTCATGTCAATCTCATAGAGGGGTCTCATGTCAGCCCGGGGGGAGGGGGGGGGGGGGGGGGTTGGAATCCCCTGGAAGCCACCAAACTGTCTGATTACTCTATCAGGATAGTAGTGCTCGACAAGGTAGAAGCATACCAGAGGGACCTATGCACGCCACACATTGCTCCCCGCTAGGCAGTATGGAGGTAGGGAGAGCAAGATCGAACTATATGGGTCCCACACCACCTGATGCAGTAGCAAAAAGTAAAATATTGCGTTAACAAACCATCGTACTATAGTAATTTAACAGCACAAGTCATTGCAAATCAATTGAGATATAGGAGGGAACGGATGTCATACTTGATGCACCGTCTGTCGATCGAAAGACGCGCGGTACTCAATCAGCAGATGTGTTGATACTCGGGTCACGTTAAAAGTCGCACCCCAATGGCTGATGAGTGGGCGGCCTGCAGTAACTCATGTGTGCAGGCGGCGAACTGAGACAATGTAAGGGAAGTGCTTCCATGTCCATATCTGCAGGACAACTAACGGTCCTGCCATGTCCCCCGTGTCGACGTGGGAAGCCAAGCATAGCTACCTGTATAGCTAGGCCAAACAAGCAGCTCCCCACGCGTACTGCCCGGCCGTCTCAAAGTCTTGAAGCAGCTGGTGGTACATAAGATGGACGTAATTAGAAGACTTGTCTGCGACAATAAAACCCCCAAGCAACAGCAAAATGTATGCCTGAGCGTGGCGTCTGATCATCAGCAAAATCAGGTAGGTCGCTGAAGTGGCTATCCAACCACGACATCTTCAGGCGACCACCATCCATGTCAACGCCAGGCTGGGGCCGGAGTCCTAGCAATTCCTCGCATAAATCAGGATAATCCAGCTTAGCCATGTCCGTAACTGCCAATCCATCTACAGGGAGGCCCGTAAGGACAGAAACATCCTGTAAGGTCACAGACCACTCGCCCGTAGTCATGTGGAACGTATGTGTCTCTGGTCGCCACCTCCCGACCAAAGCTGTAAGGAAATGTCAATCCAGCCGAATGAAAGTCATCTGGGCTGCCCCTATGAACCCTGCCTGAGACAGGAATGGCAGCAGCCGCTCGTCAACCTCTGTAGGTATGCCTGCTGGTTGCTTGAGCCTCGCCTCTCGTACCGGCAATGCAAAACCTCATGCTCACCTTAGTCATCAAATCTGCAACCACTGAATTTCAAAGAATAAACTAACCTGTCCATTCCAAGCTAGAATGGACCTGTGTATAGGTTGCTGTGTGAGTAATGAGCTATCAATCGGTCCTGGATCCATCTGCGAAGGAAAAAGAAAAAGATGTTGTCAAAGTCGACATGTGTTGATTAAAAACAAGCATAAAAAACATACGATTAATCATTACTCATTAGTGCAGTAATAAAAACATATGAGAATAAACAATTACCACTACGAATAGCCGTGCCCGTAACTAGTCTACCGACCGATCCCGCATTTGGACAACTTCTTATGTTGTGGCCCTGCTGCCCACAACAATCGCATGAATAGCCTCGGAGGCTCTCTCGAATGTCCATCTCATTTTGGAATCATTTCTCCCTAAGCCGGCCCCTATTTCTAATAAGTCCTGGATTAGGGTGCCACTTTGGTAAGTCCAACCGAGTCCAATTTGCCTTATCGGCTGCAGGAATAAAGGAACAATCACACACTCTTAATTGGTGGTCCCACCTGTACCACTGTTCTACGTAGGCAACACAATCCATGTGCATTGTCCTCATCACTGCCATCGCATGTGAGCATGGAATTCTGTATATCTGCCACTTATTACACGTACATCTACATGATCTTAACTCCACTTTGTGTATATGATCCCCCTTCTGACCATACATTGTTGGACGTGATGCATTTATAACCTCGTATATCCGTTCTTGGTAATAGAAACAAGTAACTCTATGAGAACTGGATATGTTGTTCCATCGCTCAAACTTCTTCGCAGCGTATTCTGTGAGCAACTTACCCACACTCATGGCATCGCTGTCTAGTGATTTCATCCAAGCAAGTGTGAGGTCCTTCATATTTAGTGATGTGAAACCACCCACCATGTTTTTATAACTGCCTCTGAGTCTCCACTTACAACCTCTGTTGTGGATATCAGTACACTTAACTGCCCATGCTCTTGAGTCCGAATCCACTACCTTGAATTATAATGGTTCGTTATGTGCCACATTTTAACTGCCCATACGAAATGATCTTTGATCTCAAAACGCATCCCGACCTTGAATTCATCATTGAAGCTCCAATTCTCAGCACTCATTTCCTGCTCATCATCATATGTTGCGTAAGTACTACCAACTTCAGCATTGAAAAACAGAACTGCCCCTAAGCTCCTTACTGCATCAACGTCAGTAGGAGCAATGAAACGGTCCCAGTTATTTCCCCTTCGTTGTACCTCGGGCAAAGCATATTGTTGTCGAATTGCTTCAACATTAACATTTTCATCATCATCATAGTCGTCACTGGATTCACTTGCCGATGAGTCTTGCACAACATCCATATCATCACCACCTACTGATGTAGGTCCACAAAATTCAAAATGACATATTTCCACTTATGCACTGCCTATTGTCTGAATTGGAGTAGAGTTTGAGTCTACCAACCCCTGGCTCCCAATATTTCTATCATTGCCCATTTCCCCTGCAGGTGCCTGTGACCATTCAGTTTCCAATATCTGCACATAAACAGCCACTGAGCCTTCTGTGTATACCAACATCTCTTGTGTCGCATCATCATCGGTCACTGGAATAATTCATAACGTAACGTCTATCTCCAATAGCTACCCAATGATATAGCTCCACCCGATGTGTACACCTATTTA
This sequence comes from Combretum micranthum, assembly GCA_024138025.1. Lineage (NCBI taxonomy): Eukaryota > Viridiplantae > Streptophyta > Magnoliopsida > Myrtales > Combretaceae > Combretum > Combretum micranthum. Next base: position 171,087 of record JAMXBD010001995.1, on the reverse strand, counting down.
CCTTTAGTCTATTGCAAATAATCTCCACTATCTGCGCATATGTTGAATTCTACTAATACTGACCATAGCAACAGACCGCTTATCAAAACCAAAACCATCATCCCATTGCACAATATTACCATGAGCGTACAGTATGAACTTCGCCTTATTCATTCCTCACAAATCCTACCACAAATCCTGCCATCTCATCAAAATTAGCTTCCACGCATCAAATTCAAAAAATCACACTTATGAATTGCATTCCTCGTAACATTTAACATAATTCCTAAACCTGCACCTCCACTTTCAAAGTTGAAATTTAATTTTGTAATCTATCTTTGCTTCTTCAAATATTTGCTTTTTTCATCGCATATTTTCATGCCATATTAAATCGTCATACCAATGCTAAAGTCCTAAATACATCCTATTAACGACAATTGAAATTATTTTCAATTTTTTTTCGCACACTCATATTCCAAAAATAATTATCCAACAATAACTACTTCAGACTTGATTTTTTCCAAAGCAAATATTATACATATACATATCTATACAACATACAACAAGAAAAAAAAAACCAGTCGGCTTTGGAATCATGCTACAAAATTATTCTATCAACACATACAATCTACATTCAACAATGCCAAAGTATAAATACACCCTGTTAACGACAATTGAAATTATTTTCAATTTTTTTTCGCACTCGAATTCCTAAAATAATTATCCAACAATAACTACTTAGGACTTGATTTTTTCCAAAGCAAATATTATACATATACATATCTATACAACATACAACATACAACAAGGAAAAAAAACCCGTCGGTGTTGGAATCATGCTACAAAATTATTCTAACAACACATACAATCTACATTCAACAATGCAGCATGAATGAATGAAAAAAAAATATGAAAATACGCAGAAATCGAACCTCAACGTTCGCCGTTCTCCGCCAGTGGTTTCGCTACGAATCTCCTCCTTTCGATCCTCCTACCCAACCAATCGCAATACAATCAACTTCGGACAAATGGAGATGGGCGATTACAGTTGATTTGTGGATTTCGGCCGCAAGAACTCGGTAGAATATCGCAATTTGGCAATTAGGGTTCCGACGAGCAATGTTGGAAATGGGGAAGAAGAAGGCGCGCGCGGAGATTTAAGTCCGCTGACCTCGTCTCTTGGAGAGACGAGATTAATTACTAATGACCTCGTCTCTTCAAAAGACGAAGCCACATGGAACAACCTCATCTCTTCAAGAGACAAGGTCATTAGAGTAATAAGACCTCGTCTCTCCAAGAGACAAGGTCAGTCACTTATGACCTCCTCTCTTCAAGAGACGAGGCCATGTTGCCTGAAATCGGGAATAAGTTTTTCCCGATGGCATTTCTGTAATTATTTTTAAAAATATTAATATTTTATTCCTTTTCCCTATATATTTACGTGAAAAAAGATTTATTAAATATTATATATTAGGTAATATATAAAAGATTTCGATAGTAGTTCAGATATATATTTATGTGAAAAAAAGATTTATTAAATATTATATATTAAGTAATATATAAAAGATTTCGATTCGATTTTTTTTCCACGGCACGTGCCTAATATTTATTTCGATTATTTGATTTTTATCTGTATATAAATCTATTTTATCTATTTAATCTTGTTAAGAGCAAATATATAAATTTTTTTATTTATATCTATTTCTTAATAAATAATATATTTCCAACAAATAAAAAACCAATCAACCAAACAAAATCGATTCCATCGCTGCAAGAGCCATAATTGGATAAGTACACTTTGTTGCTAACCCCCATTTCTTTCAGTAACGCTCGAAATAAGGGTTGCTTTGTTTCATTTGCTCATTTTAATATATTATTTTTATTGTTTTTAAATAAAAATTTATCAAAAAAAATAATATACGTGTTCATGGTATCAAAAGCAAGAAGATCACCCGTTAGAACCAATGTGCCATCATTTCACCCTGTTTTAATTAAAATTTCCCCTTGATGGGCATATGTCTGCTAAGCCTATTAACTAATAGAAAAGATGAACTAAAGGAAAATAATGGCATGGTTTTAGTTCCCCATATCAGTGTGTGGGCTAATTTCCTAATGGAGGCATGTAAAGTTGTTTACCTGATTGTAAAGGTGATAAAACATTCCAATCCAGACCAAATCAGATATGAACTTGACAAGATCAACTTTTGCTACGGCATCGGCAAACCCATATTGCATCAGTCGAGGCCCCTCAATCTGAAAAACAATGCACTCATTTATATATCATGTGGCGGGTGGGCAATAAAAGAACTATAAAAATAAATAAATAAATCAATAACAATGATATCAAAATCACTATTTGAATTTTGTACTTTTAATTTTGCACCTAAAGTTTGAAAGCGTTAAATGTCAAACCTAGTCAAACTTTCAATGTACAATTTTACACCTGATAAAGTCATTAAATGTTATACTTGATCAAATATTTACTTGATAAATCAACTATTTCCATCATTTAAAAAAAAATGACATGGCAAACACTCATGGGTAAAGAATATAAGTGTAAGCAATGAACATGTAGTACATTTGACAAATAAAAGTTTAATTGAATATGATATTTCACAACCGCATGGTATAAAACTGAGTTAAATGGTGAAAAAAAACCCCAAAGATTAGGCAGTGATATCAACATTGTCTCAAAATAAAATGAAATGAAATACAATAAAATAAAATAGGCACTGATGGAAAAACTCACAACTATGGCCGGGGGAATACAAAACAGGAGAGCAATAATTGAGATATAAGCATACACATTTGTGCTGTCCATGCCAGTCTGCAGATACATGTAAAAATGGTACAAGTTAGTCAAAGTGGAGTAGACAAGGCTACAAACTTATACCTTAATTACATATCAAGAGATCTAACTTAAATGTGGAATCAAAATTGTGGAAGATCATGATGCCCTTCTTTCATTCACTTGGATTCAAGTATCAGGAGATGAAATGCTGTTACACGAAAATGTCAGCCACATTGTGCTGTCATAGTTATGTGCATGGAATCAATCCACATCAGACAAATTTTGACAACAAAATGTGTGATGAAAGAGAAAATTATAAAAATATGCAACGTTGTTGCAAATTTTCTGTGAGTTCAGAAGTTATATGGTATTTGTCTCTTATTGTGAAAATACAAACATAGAAGACAAGTCAACACAACCATACCAAAGTTTATCTAGCAAAGAACTCTAAAATTACAATCAATGGTTTTCCCAATTCACATAAATTATAAGAACAAATCCATATGATAAAGTAAACTTTTACATCATAACAAGTAAGCATTATTAATCAATCAGTATTTGAATCTCCACATTCTCAACTCAGTAAATAATAGCATTGTTAGGCAACCGGATGCCTTGCATTCACTTTGTTTTACAATGTTAAAGTTGTTAAAGTTAATGCCACATCCATTTAATCTAAAAGTCTAAGCTTATATATGGAGTGGGCTTTGATATTTATTATGTAACATCTTATTTGTGGACTGAAACTTTTTTTTTTTTTGTGCGTGGCGTGTGTGTGTGTGTGTGTGTGTGTGTGTTGAGGCTCATCAAGTGGATAATTTTAATTTAATGAGAGTTGGAACTAATGTGTAAGGATTCAAACTCTTCACCTATTGCTCTAATACATATTAAAGTTAACGCAACACATTTAATCTAAAAGCTTAAGCTTGTAGGCATGGTGACTTTGAATTTATTATATAACAAGAGTTACTAAAAGAATTCTTACCATTGCTTTCTTTGAGTAAATACTTCTGTAGGTAAATGCAATATTTGAAACCATTGCACTGAAAAGCCAGTCCAGTTGAAAGAGAGTTCAGTTAATGAGGCCATTGATACACCTAAATAAATGGAAACCATTAATTACATTGATAGACAAAGTAATTGTGGAAACTAAAGAAGAAGTTAAAAAAAAAAAAAAAAAAACTACAAGAACCACCTATTACAACAGGAGCCAGTGAAAGCCATAAAGCAAATGGAATCTGATGGCCCAAAACAAACTGAGAAGCAGCAGCATTGAAGAATGGTTCGAGAGCTGCATAAGGGTATAAACAATTAATATAAGAGCCTGTAGTTATATGAATACTGAAGATGCATGGCCATGAAACAATTTCTGCAAACATAGGTTCCACGAAGGAAGACGCAAAAAAGGAAGATATTCTCACATACATTAATAGAGAAATCTTGATAAAAGGAGTTTCTCTTAACATTTGTGATTTCTACATTTATCAATAATAGGATTCTGCCATGGTTTCTCTTCCTACAATATCTCTGAATTTAAACCAATTATGTAGCTGTGGCAGAATAAAGCATATTTAAAAAAGATCCCATTCGGGCTTCCACCAGTCATGCAGTGCAATACTTATCTCAGTAAATCAATCATGTTAAAGGTTGAATTTGTACAGGGGGCTAAGGCTTGGTTAAGTGCTATTAAAATGGAAACAAATGAAAAGGCCTTCAATCATGGTAAGAATTGGAGAATAATTAAACTGTACAGAATAAGCTGCATTATGCAGACAACTTGACGCAGATAAGGCAAGCAAGATGATGAATTCGGCAGTGGTCTAGCTAACATTAACATATTCATAGCCTGACACCTGGAGCTGGTGCACAATGAAAAGAAAACTAGTCTAAAAACTAATACTACAGCAATTATATGATGGAATTGTCTGTCTCTGTTAGAAGCATGAGCACTTATTCAAAATGAATTTTGTGAAATCCTACCAAACACCAGAAAAAAAATCCTTCAATCTATAAGTACCGTAATGCAATTAATAAACATGAAATAAGAATCTAGAATAAATTAAAATTCTAAAATGAGAAAACAAAAGCCAAAAATATCCTGTTTCTTTTTTTACTCCTAATAAAAGCAGAAACAACAATTTCCAAATCTAAAAATAATTTAAAAAATAAAGATAACTTCTATATTGAAACAAAATCCTAGAAGAAGACAACATACAAAAATAAGAAAAGGACAACAAAAAAATTTCTATTTCCTAAGTTCAAGAATTCACACACAAAACTAGAAACAGAAGTTTTTTAGTCTTTACAGTTCTCAAAAAGAAGAAATAATAGAATGATGATACTAGACACATGTTTATTTTGCGAAAGCACTAACAACTATAGTCTTAACTCTTAAGCATGATCATCCAACATCATAATATCCATTATCCACTAGTAACCATACCTTTGATAGTGTGTGTGAAAGAAACAGCAACTGCTGCAAATGAAACATTGGACATAACATGCCCAAGAGCATGACAGAAAGCAACAGAAGTTAGCAGCAACAAGAGCTCCTTGTCAATAGGCTGATTGCAAGAGAAAAACTGTCAGACAAACAAGCTCAAAGAGTGAAGTTTTTGAGGTAAACAAGAGAAACTTACGGCACGTTTTGGTAGGCCAACAGCCCAAGAAACTAGACAGTATGCAACTCCTACAAGAAGATGAATAACAGAAACAAAGCTGCAGAAGGAGAACTAAAGTTAATTATACTAATAAAAAGAAAAGGAAAGAACTTCTTTTCCAAAACTGTTTGCAAGAATTTCTCAGCAAGGTAGAATATCATGAAAGAAGTCACATGGTGCCAGATACCGTACTATGGATATGGGAAGTAGTTATAGACCTTCTTGTTCAGTATGTTGAAGATGACATTCAAGAAATACCTGCAGGACAGATAACAGTTTATGATTATATTTTTCAGTTTCCTCTACTAGCACATAAGCAAAATTGTAAAAACAGATCCCCTATTTGCCTATTTGTTTGAAAACTCTGCAATAAGAAGTTATCTCCACACAACATAAACCCAAAGGTGAGTCCTCGATCTACCCAATTATAGAGTTTGGAAATTCCAGTCTCAAGATAAACATTCATGATATGCATGCTTGACAATTTACAACAGGACAGCCGATGCTCCATTACCCATATCACTTGCACAAATTGATAGGCCAAAGTACCTAACTTTCCCCAGTATTTTCAACAAAGACACTTGAGACCCCAAACTTTAGACAAATGTGGTTTGTAAGCTCTGCAAATGGGTCAATTACATCCCTAAACTTTGTGAATTGATGTTATAGGCCACTCGTTTATTAAGAGGCTCAAATTGGTCGAAAACTTAACAGCATCAATAAGATTTGTTGAGTCAGAGTTAGCTAGTCCATACAAAGTTAGCTTAACAGTGGTCGAGACTGAAAAGGATCAAATTGGTGATGTCAAGAGTACGAAAGTCCAAATTGGTCGGTCGGATACAGGGAACCATATTCGTGAAACCTCATTTCCAATAAATGATAGTTGCTGACAGTTCTATACAGGAAGTTGAACCAAAGCGAATCATACATGATCAAAGAATTGAACCATCCCTTTTCCACAAATTAACTTAATTATGTGCAACTTCTTGCTATTTTCCAAATAGCCAATTTGATGATTCAGCTCTACAAACGTCAAGTAAACCTTACCACATGAAGAAAAGGAATCCAGTCACCAGTGCAGGGAACCTTTCACCAAAACTCTTGGATGGCTTCACCATCCTGTAATTTTGGAAGTCACATTACACCATTAATTACCAATCAGAACTAAATATATTGTTCATTAGAAACAAAATTATACTAAAACCAGCGTGGACATATTGCCAACGAATTTGCTCAAGCTCGACTTTATAATCTACTGGCCAATTCCTAGAACTAAAAGTAAGAGGCAATAATTATAGCAACCTTTTTATGATTAGTATGATCATATTAAAATAATAAAAAAAAGTGCCCAACCCATCAGAAGCATGAATTCCACTGTCTTCAGCATCAGCAGCAGCGGCATGAGTCACAACAGGAAAAACAACAGAGTCTCGCCGGCGGTAAAGATGGCTCCAGCTCCTCAAAGTCGGTAGCTTAAGTTTCTCCGGCGATGGCGAAAAGACCAACCGGGAGGGAGACCCAGATGACAAAATTCGATCTTTTGAAGGAACAAAGCATCTTGAAGCAGGAAAGGCTCTGCTTGGAGTTAAATACAAAGATGACAACTTGGAGTTTGAAGCTTATATTGAAGAAAGACGAAGTGGTTTCGTAAGTGAGGAAGAAGAACAGGAATTAGAAGAAGAAAGTGAAGCCATTGTAGTAGTTTTGATGAAGACAGTGTGGAGTAGAAAGTGAATTTTGACGAAGAGGTTATGGAGCGGAAAATCAGGAACAAAAAGACAGTGAAGAGTGAGGTAATGGAAGTGTCCAAAGATGTATGAATCTGAAAGGCAAAAAGTTCTTCTTCAACTTCCAGTCCAATCTACTCTAAGCCGGAGACAAAGGAACAAATTTTAAAACTGAACAGGGGTGATGGATCTTTTCTTGAAGATCTTTTGTAGATTACTTTCGGAATCTCTTTAAAACAGAGGGTAATCGAGACTGGGGCTTATCTGAATGGTCGAGCCAATTATAACAGAATAGAATTGAGCCTTTGGCACCATCCTCTAAGGAGGAAATCAAAGAGTGGTCTCCAGTAGGTGCTCTAAAAGCACCAAGTTTTTATGGTTTTCTGGGTATCTTTTTCCAGTCCTATTGGAGTTCTATCGGTCCATCAATAATAACAGCAGTCAAGGAGTTTTTCACATCAGGTATCTTTTCCCCTTTTCTAATTCAAACTGACTAGGTCTTGATTCTTAAGGTCCAATTTCCTTCTTTGGTGTCTGATTTTCGACCTATTAGTCTCTGTAATAATCTCTATAAAATCATCTCAAAAATCCTGGCTAATAGAGTGAAACTTTATCTTGATAAAGTTATTTCTAAAAATCAGAGTGCCTTTGGTCCGAGTCGTATGATCCAAGATAATATCATCATCGCGCATGAAATCTTTCATTTTCTAAAAAATAAAGCTAGAGGGAAAAAGCAATTTAGTGCTATCAAAATAGATATAAGCAAGGCCTATGATCGAATCGAGTGGGATTTTTTGGAAGCTGTTTTACTCAAAATGGTTTGGTCAACCCCTAGTTAGATGGATTATGGCTTGTGTAAACAGTGTGACCTTCAATATTGTCGTGAATGGGAATATTGCAGGCTCGGTTAAACCTTCTAGAGCATTAGACAGGGACCCCCTTTCCCCATATCTCTTCATCCTTATAGCTGATGTCCTCTCGAAAGGGATAACAAAAGCTTCCAATGAAGGACTTCTTAAAGGAATGAGAGTTAAAACATCGAGTCCTGTTCCAACCCATCTTTTGTTTGCAGATGAGACTCTGTTTTTCTTGGAAGCAGGTCATGGGGGACTACAAATTTAAAGAGGATCCTAGCTGACTATTGTAAGGCATCGGGTCCAGCAATCAATCACTCCAAATCATCAGTCTTCTTCAACAAAAACTCTACCGATGATTGGAAGAATGAGGTGAGGTGTGGTCTAAATATCTCCAGTACTGAAGACCCTAGCCTTTACTTGGGTCTGCCTACAATTTGGGGGAGATCTAAATGTGAGGCTTTATATTTCATCAAGAAAAAAGTTCTAAGGAAGACCCAAGGATGGAAACAAAACCTCCTAAACGAAGCGTGTGAAACCCTTATCAAGTCAGTAGCCTATGCTATTCCTACCTACTCAATGGTATTTTCAAATTCCTTTTCAAATGGTGTCACCAAGTAAATGCTCAGATTACTAAATTTTGGTGGAGGCAAAGGCAGGAGAAGGAAGAATTCATTGGGTAAGCAAGGAGTGTCTGTATAGAGCAAAGGAGGGAGGTGGAATGGGTTTCAGAGACCTACATCTTTTCAATTTGAGCCTCCTAACTAAATTAGCCTGGAGAGTTCACCATAATCCGCAAGCTCTATGGGTCCGTGTTCTTAAAGGAATATACTACCCAAGATGTTCCTTCATGGATGCAGGCAAAGGCAGCAGAGCATCTTGGGGTGGAGCAGTCTAATGGAAGGGAAGAATATCCTATACAAGAATGCTAATTGGATTGTGGGTAAGGGGGATAACATAATGGTGGGGACGAACAGGTGGATCCCTCTTCTACAAAATAAATGTCTAGATCAAGGAAGTAAATTCGAACCAAATTTGAGAGTATGTGATATCATGGATACTAGTTCACTAGAATGGAAATTGAGGAGGTTTAGACACTTACTGTCTGATTTCGAGCTCAGAGCAATCAGGCGCATGCCAATTCCATGTCGAAGGGTTGAGGACCGATTAGTGTGCCCGTTTGACAAGCGAAGGGAATGCAAGGTGAGGTCTGTATACCACCTCCTGCATGATGCAAGTGCTGTTAGTACCCTAAGTAAGCCATCATCATCCAATCAAATTCAAAAACATATTTGGAAACAGATCTGGAACAGTAAGAGCTTACCAAAGATCAGACAGTTTCTATGACGTGTGATGTCGAATGCTATCCCTGTCATGAGTAATCTCCACCAACGTCTGGTCATAATCTCTCCCAAGTGCCCTTTCTACGAGGAACATGAATCTTTAGAACATGCTCTGTTAGGATGCAACTGGGTGGCTTGTGTGTGGTTCGGAGTGTTAGGTGTTCGGTATGATAGACAACAAATCTCATCTTTTGATAGGTGGTGGGAAAATTTGGTAGGAAGCCACAGTATTCCAAGGGGGGATCATAATCAAAGGATTATTGCACTCGGAGAGGTGGCCTGGGGTTTATGGAAGGAGAGGTGTGAAGCTATCTACAACTACAGAGAACCAAACCCTGATTCTACGGTCAACCGCATTATAGCAATTCTAGGGGAGAAATCTTACCTTCAGAATTCGGTGCAGCCTGAAGCCTCCCCTTCGCAGGATTCCGGAGATGGTGTACAAGGTGTCCCAAACGATAGTCAGAGGGAGATGGTTGAGGAGATGGGAAGTGGAGTAGGTCTGGGATGGAACCTATCGTTCGTACTCATAGTCAAATCCCAAATTCGGAGCAGAAGGCTTCAAATCCGATCCTGGGTAGAGGAGAAATTTCAGCACGTGACGTGAATGGGGGTATGTAGGCCAGAATAAATGCAGATGGGTCCTGGGTTGGGCCAAACGAATGGGGGGCTACGGCTTCTGTTGTGAGAGATAACAAAGGCAGTTTAATTGGAGGGGCCTCAATCTGGGGCTTATACCCATCGGCAGAGGCTAGTGAGATTGCAGCCTTAACTCTTGGAGTAGAATTGGCAAAGAAGAATAGATGGACAACAATTTTATTTGAATCAGATTGCAAACAAGTGATCCAAGCTTTCAACGTACATCGTGAAGCACTTCATTAGTCTTCTCTACCTTTCTTTGAAGAAGCCCTATCCTCTTTAGCTTGTTTAAGAAATGTTAAGTGCTCCTTCGTATTTGTAAGACGAAATGCAAATTGTGTTGCTAATTAGGTAGCTACTTTTTTTAGAAGGAGGATGTGTCCACTGGATTGGTGGATCTCCACCCCATCCTCTCTTCAAAAGCTACTAGACCGGGACGTATCTCTTCGTACTGATCTTTCTTGTATTGTCCCTGACAATGGGTAATTTATTAATTAAAGCTCCAAGTTTCTTTCGGTCAAAAAAAAAAAAAAAACTTCCAGTCCAATAGTCGTTCACATATATATTTACGTGAAAAAAGATTTATTAAATATTATATATTAGGTAATATATAAAAGATTTCGGTAGTGGTTCAGATATATATTTATGTGAAAAAAAGATTTATTAAATATATATATATTAAGTAATATATAAAAGATTTCGATTCAATTTTTTTTTCATGGCATGAGCCTAATATTTATTTTGATTATCTGATTTTTATCTGTATATAAATCTATTTTATCTATTTAATCTTGTTAAGAGCAAATATATTAATTTTTTTATTTATATCTATTTCTTAATAAATAATATATTTCCAACAAATAAAAAACCAATCAACCAAACAAACTCGATTCCATCACTGCAAGAGCCATAAATGGATAAATACACTTTGCTGCTAACCCCCATTTCTTTCAGTAACGCTCGAAATAAGGGTTGCTTTGTTTCATTTACTCATTTTAATATATTATTTTTATTTTTTTAAATAAAATTTATCAAAAAATAGATATTAATAAAAAAACTGATAATTTTACTCACAAATAGATTGAACAAATACGATATTGATAAATTATAGATAAGATATGATACAAATAAAAATAAAAAAAATCCAAACATAAAAATACAATAAATATTGCTAAAAATAAATACATCTATTAGTTTATCTCAAATGATGATTTTGATGATAACAAAAAGGAGTAAATAATTACTAACATATTCATTAAGTGTGCAAGGATTTAATATAATCAAAGTGGTTTACAATGACTTAAGAGAATGATTTCAAAAGAGACTCCATGCAAAGAATACTTTAGAAAGTGTTTGGAGAAGATTTCAAGAACAAATGAGCTGTCAGAAGGTTAATCAGAAGGTTCTCGCTGGCTTTTTAAACTATCAGAAGGTTCGTCAGAAGGTACATCAGAAGGTGAACTGCAACAAAAAAAAATGACGAGTTTCAGCTCCAGATTCGAATTTTCTTTTTAGATTTAATATGTTGAAGACCCAGCTCCAAAGATTGAGTATATTTGGGTAATATACTCAATGTGTTCTACAAAGTTGGTTCAATATCCATGGGGATTCGAATTTCATCGGATTAAAGTTCATTTTTTGAGAAAATTCTGTTTTGACAGCAAGGAAAAAGAACGTGACTTATAAGGATCATTTTCAATAGTTTATTCAAGTTTTAGTTGGAAATATGGAAAACATGATCCAAATATGCAAGGAACTTGTCTGATGATTATTTATCCATACAAGGAAGTCGAAATTTATGGAAAATACGATATTTTTGTTGCATGAACAGTACCAGACGAAGGAACAAGTCAACAACGGTGATTTCAAATTCGAATTTCAAGTTCAAGATAATTATACAAGTTGTTGGAGATTTAAACTTATCCATTGGAGCAAGAATTTCGAGATTACAACAACAAGATCTCAAGTTATTCAAAATTTGCAGATTTTGAAGAAAGAGAAAAGCTAATATTACGCACAAAATAAGGAGCAAAGTTTATCCAATTGATTTCCTAGCCGTTGGAAGATACAAGGATAAGTATAACCCAAGACAGAAAAAAAGAAATCACATGAAAAAGAAGAAAAAAAGAGCCACGAATTTCTTTGAATTTGAGCAAATTTACTGTCATATTCTATTGTTACTTTCCTTGAGCGAATACATTTGAGGAAACATAATTCTTTATTCCTCTGATTTGTTGTTACACATTTAATGTGAGTTGAGAGTTACAAGTAGGCTTAGTTGATTGATTGTTTGTGAGAATCAAGCTAAGTGAATTGTAGCCAAAAGTTTGGCAAATACTTCTTGTAACTTCATTGATTTGATTGGATAGTAGAACACAACCGGTGAGGAATACCGGGACCCCGGCTTGGAGCTGGAAGAGAGGATTGACGCTCGAGGCGGAACCTCTATATATCGCTTTGCACTCTCTACTCCTTATCTCTCTTTAATTTCGTGATTTATTATTGATGTATATATGTGTGATATATGCTCAGAAGGTTAATCAGAGAGTAAATCATTCATATTTTTCTTACTCAGAGAGTTAAGCAGAAGGTTTCTAAGTGTGAAAGTCTTGAATCACTTTTGATCCGAATTTTTGCTTAAAGCTTTTATTTGTTAAGATTATTGTCTTAAGAAAGTTTTAAAGCCATTTTAGTTGAATAACCAAGTGGTGTGAAATTTATTTAAATTTTGAAAAATAAATTTTATAACCAATTCACCCCCCCTCTTGGTTATCTTTTCGGGACCAACAATTGGTATCAGAGCGGGGCTCAATTTTTAGAAAGAGTTTTTGTTTTAAAATTTTGATAACTACAATTGATATCCGAGCTAAACTCTTTTCTCATATTGAGTGATCCTTGAACAATGGTTGACAATAATGTTGCAATTGATAGAGCACCATTCTTTGATGGCATGAATTATCCTTATTGGAAAATGAGAATGGAGACATACATCAAAGCTAATGATTTTGATTCATGGCAGGTCATCTTGCTTGGAGACACACAAGTCACTATGAATGGCGATGGGCATATAACTCTGATCAAAAGAAAGCCATTGAGAAAAACAACAAGGCTAAGAATCTTCTTTTAACTACCATTGCATCATCTGAATTTTATTTATTTTCTTCATGTAGCACTGCTAAACAAATATGGGATACTCTTAGTGAAACATATGAAGGAACAAGAACAATAAAAGATACTAAAATCAATGCACTTTTGCAAAGATATGAGTTATTCAAGTTTAAACCTAATGAGAAAGTTAAGGATGCATTTGATAGATTTGTTGCTATTACTAATGAGCTAGCTTCTCTTGGAAAGAAGTTAGAAGAATCTGATCTTGTCAGGAAAATTCTAAGAATCCTACCGAAATCTTGGGATGCCAAGAAGACAGCAATAGAGGAGCCAATGATCTTAGCACTCTCTCCTTAAGCCAACTCAAAGAAAAGTTGATGGCATATCAATCTCACATAGATGTGATAGAAGAGAGTGAAGGAAACAAAAAGAAACGGCTTTCAAAACAGAAAAGGATGATGACTCAGATTCTGATTCTAGTAGTGATGAAGACGAGGAAGTCAACTCATTAGTTCGACATCTCAACAAAATTCTAAAGAAACAAGGTAAGAAAACTGTTAAGTATAAGAAATATTACTCCACTTGTGATGTAGGAAAAGGTTACAAAGAGAAAGAAAAGAAGAAGGAGAAAAAGGAAGTGGTGTGCTATGAATGCAAGAAGCCGGGCCATATTAAGTATGAATGCCCTGTGCTTATGAAGAAGATGGAAAAGCATAAGAAGAAGCATAGATCATTACTTGCCACATGGAGTGATTTAGACGAGTCAGAAACTAAATCAGAAAGTACAAGTGAAGATGAAGAAGAAGCCAATTTGTGCTTGATGGCTACATCTGAGGTAAACTCTGAATCCGAAACTGAAATGAATGATAATGAGATGTATATTGAGATGAAAAAGCTCTTAAAGGCTCTTAAAAAGGCTGATTTGAAGAATTCAAAACTAGATGCCGAAAATAAAGCTTTGAAAAATGAAAAAGATGTTTTGAAACAAATAAATAAATTGCTTGTTGATGAGAATGATATTTTGAAAAATGATAATGAAAAATTGTTTGTCAAATCTGATGTTTTGAAGAAAGAGAATGATGTTTTGAAGAATGAGATTAAAGATTTAAAAGGAAGAGTAGAAGATTTGTCACAATCTATTGAAAGCACTTTTAGTAAGTTTAATGAAAGTGATAAGAAGTTAAACATGCTTATAAGTAGTCAAAGACCATCATTTATTAAGCATGGACTTGGATATGAACATGAAAATTCGACAAATAGCATGAATAAAACAGTGTTTGTAAAAGCAAATGAATCTGGGAATGAAAACTGTACAATCTGTTAAAGTAAGAACAGTAATGTCAGAGGCTACATCAGAAGGTATGCTCAACAAAATTATCCTATCAGAAGGTATGGCAGAGGGTACAGGTATGCATATAATAATTATCCAAGACAAAATTATTATCAAAAGGTAAATCAAAGGTACAATACACATCCATATGCATGTTCATTTTGTAATAGAATAGGTCATATAGAAAAATATTGTTTTTACAAAAGAAACAAGCTTAGTGATCAACAAGGAAACAAATTTTTCAATGGACCCAAACTTGTATGGGTTCGTAAAGAAGTTTAACTTGTTTGTGAGTGAAGTGCAGGTACTAAGGCAAATGCATAGATATTATCATGATCAATAATTGCCTCAATTAAAAAATATATGTGCATTCATAAGCAAGAAGGAAAAATGAAAATTTGGTACTATTGTTCCAACTCCCTTATATATTATTTTATTTGCTCTCCATGTTTTGATATGAAAATAATTATTGAATATTTTTTAAAATCATTTGGTATCATATTAAGGGGGAGCTTGTTTTCTAAAAGAAATTTATAAAGGGGGAGATATGTTTAAAACAAAGATAAGTACATCGAACAAATATGTTGAAGTTGTTTTACTTTGCAATTTCTTGTTATGTGTATGTTAAAGGACAATTTTCTGCAATATATGAACAAATTTATGTCATTTTTGCACCTTTTAAGGCAAATTTTCTGCACTTTTTGAGAAATCTTGCATTTTCCTGCATTTTTTTTTTTAGAATTCTGCACTTTCCATATTTTTTTTGCATTTTATGTACAATTTCTCAATTTTCTGCAATAAAACTGCATTTTTCTATAATATATATTTTTCTGCAATTTCTGCACAATTCCTGCACAATTTCTGCATTATTCTGTATTTTCTATTTTTTTTTGGCAAGTTTTTGTATTTTTTGCACAAATACTTTCTGTTTAAAAAAAATCTGCATGATTTATAATTTTTTTGCAGCTTTAAAAAAACCATAATAAAAAAAAAACTACACTTTTGCAACAAAATGTTTCTTACATACATGAAAAGTGTGCTTAAATTAAAGGAATTCATATTTAGTTATATATTTTGAATGGATATTTTGTTTTGATGCTAACAAAAAGGGAGAGAAAGTAAACAAAATATGAGATGAATATTTAGATTGAACTTTACATTTAAAAAAAATTATTATTTTGTTTATATATGTTTTGTTATCATCAAAAAGGGGGAGAATGTTAGTTTATCTCAAATAATGATTTTGATGATAACAAAAATGAGTAAATAATTACTAACATATTCATTAAGTGTGCAAGGATTTAATATAATCAAAGTGGTTTACAATGACTTAAGAGAATGATTTCAAAAGAGACTCCATGCAAAGATTACTTTAGAAAGTGTTTGGAGAAGATTTCAAGAACAAATGAGCTGTCAGAAGGTTAATCAGAAGATTCTCCGCTGGCTTTTTAAACTATCAGAAGGTACATCAGAAGGTGAACTGCAACAAAAAAAAATGACGAGTTTCAGCTCCAGATTCGAATTTTCTTTTTAGATTTAATATGTTGAAGACCCAGCTCCAAAGATTGAGTATATTTAGGTAATATACTCAATGTGTTCCACAAAGTTGGTTCAATATCCATAGGGATTCGAATTTCGTCGGATTAAAGTTCATTTTTTGAGAAAATTCTGTTTTGACAGCAAGGAAAAAGAACGTGACTTATAAGGATCCATCTTCAATAGTTTATTCAAGTTTTAGTTGGAAATATGGAAAACATGATCCAAATATGCAAAGAACTTATCTAATGATTATTTATCCATACAAGGAAGTCGAAATTTATGGAAAATACGATCTTTTTGTTGCATGAACAGTACCAGACGAAGGAACAAGTCAACAACGGTGATTTCAAATTCAAATTTCAAGTTCAAGATAATTATACAAGTTGTTGGAGATTTAAACTTATCCATTGGAGCAAGAATTTCGAGATTACAACAACAAGATCTCAAGTTATTCAAAATTTGCAGATTTTGAAGAAAGAGATAAGCTAATATTACGCACAAAATAAAGAGCAAAGTTTATCGATTTGATTTCATAGCCGTTAGAAGATATAAGGATAAGTATACCCATAAAAAAAAGGATAATCACATGAAAAACAAAAAAAAAAAAGCCACGAATTTCGTTGAATTTGAGCAAATTTACTGTCATATTCTATTGTTATTGTTCCTTGAGCGAATACATTTGAGGAAACATAATTCTTTATTCCTCTGATTTGTTGTTACACATTTAGTGTGAGTTGAGAGTTACAAGTAGGCTTAGTTGATTGATTGATTGAGAAAATCAAGCTAAGTGAATTGTAGCCAAAGAGAATTGGCAAGAACTTCTTGTAACTTTGTTGATTTGATTGGATAGTGGAACACAACCGGTGAGGAATACCGCGACCCCGGCTTGGAGCTGGAAGAGAGGATTGACGCTCGAGGCGGAACCTCTATAATTCGACTTTGCACTCTCTACTCCTTATCTCTCTTTAATTTCGTGATTTGTTGTTTATGATATATATATGTGTGTGATATATGATCAGAAGGTTAATTAGAGAGTAAATCATTCATATTTTCTTACTCAGAGAGTTAAGCAGAAGGTTTCTAAGTGTGAAAGTCTTGAATCACTTTTAATCCGAATTTTTTCTTAAAGCTTTTATTTGTTAAGATTATTATTCCAAGAAAGTTTTAGAGCCATTTTAATAGAATTACCAAGTGGTGTGAAATTTGTTTAAATATTGAAAAATAAGTTTTATAACCAATTCACCCCCCCCTCTTGGTTATTTTTTCGGGACCAACAACATCAGCATTTGAATTTTTTTGGTTTTGACATCATTTTTTTAATTTTATATTTACTAACATGATATACCCAAAAGGTGAATATATAAAAATATATTTTGCAAAATTAGAAAATTAATAAATCCTTATAAAACATTAGATTTATATAAACTTTTAAAAAAAATACTAGATTCATATTTATTTTGATAGAGTGATGGTATAAAATAATATTATAATAAAAAAATACACATTATTAAAGACCTTATAATTTAATAGCATCTAATCCAGATTTTTATTTTTCAGATACTAGTTTGTTTTTCTATCTGATAATAGGTCCAATAGCTACTTTATTATAACAATATATATAATATCATCATATTTAAGAGTTCAACTCCTTGGAAAGACAAGTTCATTGTTGTTTTGTTACACTGATCTCTATGAGAAACGAAGGAGTTAACCTAAAAAGCAATCAGTGATAGCATGAATGAGAGAGAGAGAGAGAACTGCGAGGTTGGGGAAAATCAAAACACATAGGGTAGTATAGTTGTTTCGATGGAATGAAAGAAAATGGCCTGAAATGGTGATGTGTGCACGATAATTTAGCGGATAACATTTGTGGAAAGAAGACGACTGAACCTTCTAGAAAAAACTGTCGTACGTAAAGCCATAGGCTCCAAGATATGCAACCTTTTCTTTACACAAATTGTACATAAGGCACTACAATAAGCAGCCTACTCTCTTTATCTATAACACTAACAATACTAGCAGCACAAGGTTAAACCCTCTCACATGTTTGACCCATTGTCCTATGCCAACCTTTTTTGTCCTCGATAGAAAAACAAGTCATTATAATTGTATTAAACTCATCTCTTCAATAGGTGTGTTCAAGAGATAAACTCAACATAATTAGGGATCCGTTTGGATTGTCTATTTTTTATTTTTATATGTATTTGTATCTAAATTTTATATATAAATGTGCCTAATTTATAGTTATATTTTATCTATATTTGGTTCATATGATGTTTTCATGAAAACTACTATATGTTTTTCATCTATATGTATTTCTTAACGGACAAATCACTAAAAAAAATTGAAAAAAAGTATCTATCATCTGTTATTTGGTAGATGTCAAACTTACCCTAAAGTCATCCTTTAGAGGTAAATTTAATTTGCCCATTTTTTAGAATTATATTTCATCTTATGATATTTTTTTAATAATTTTCTCATTAAAATTTTTCCCCTTAATTCATTTAGATAAGATGAGGATAAGATTTATTAAAATAATAATCTAAAAAAGTATATATTCAATTAGAAATAATAATCTATATTGATTGGTTGGGGTTATATCTCATTTTATAAAATCACATATCTACGTCAAAAATTCATAGATCATTTTATCTTAATATATAATAGAATTCATATATATTACTTTACATCATTATTTGTTTATCATGTATTATGTACGTTTTCTACTTTATAGTCGTGATTTTAATCTTATCAAATTAGTTTTCGCACTACTTTATCTTCTTAGAAGTTTCGGTGCTTTATTGACACTATTATATAGACATCACTATGGGGCAGTTTCGAACTGTGAACCGTCCCGAACCGTCACCAATGGTTCCTTACCCGGGAACTGTCCCGTCGGTGACGGTTATGAACCGTCCAAGTTCCTGCGGGTCCAAACGATTAGGCGTGGCGGAACCGGTGGTTCAACCCGGTCTGGAACCGCTATCCAGACCCGGAACCGGCGGTTCGGACCCGCCATATATTTGAGTTATAAAAAAAAACAAAAGAAATCCTGCGCACGGCAGACCATATCATGTGGGAGAGAAAAGGAGAAAGGGCGCGTTGGCGGGGGGAAGTTAGGCGCTGGGAGAGAGGAGAGGGGGTGGTAGGAGGTAGGTGGGGTAGGGGCCAGACTTATATAATTAAAAAGAAAAAACAAACAAAACAAAACAAAACAAGTCAATATTATTAGCAATGAAAATGGAGAAATGAGGAGGGAGGACTTACACCGTGCAATATTTTGTCCAAAAAAAATAAGCAAAACAACAAAATCACCAAAATTTGGAGGGTTGAAAAATCATCAACGGCTGGGGAATGTTTGTGCACTATTTTGCAAATTGGAAAAGTAAACGAATCGGACAACTTAATTGCACTGCTTTTGCAAATTGTTGGACTGTGAGGAATCAGACAACTTATTTTGAGATTTTTTATGCATGTAAGAAGCTCTATAAATATAAAAGTTTGATTAAAAAAACTATGAAACATTCAAAAGCTTGTTACCACCTTCACAGATTGAGTTTTGCTAAATTATCAATCATTCCCGTGTTTTAAAAATACCAGACATTCCTGTGTTTGATATTGCTCTTTATTTTATAGACTATCTTGCACAAGAGGGTTACCTAGCGACACTTATTTATCGTATTTGCTCTTAAATTTTCAATTCTTCTAATACCACCACTCACATTAGTACGTACTCGTTGTTTCTAAAAAGGCTAGATGGCTTCCTTTTTCTTTGGTGGTTCATCAAAAAAATCTACAAAGAAAGACAAATTAAAGGCGAAGATACCCGAGTGCCAGCAAGAGCTTACTATCAATGTAGATGAGGATGCTGACTGCTATGACTTTAATGAGCCTCGGGTGTCCGACTTTGATTTCACACCCGAACAATTCCCTACGGTTCCACCAGGTTTCGGGACAGTTAATCCGATTTACCATCAACAAGAGGATGATGATAATGACTCCCAAGATCCAGAAATGGAACAACTACCACAACATGAAGCCGAGGATTGTGGCGGTTTGGGTGAAGAAATACATCCCTCCATCAAGACAAACCCATCCACAAAGCCACATCGACCATATAAGTCTAATATATTCATTAAACATTTTAGGAAGGTCGAAGGGCCGGATGGGAAGATTAGGGCGCATTGCAATTATTGCAACGCAAACTATGCCTTTTCCAAGGGAGATGGATATGATAGTCTTTCCAAACATCTAAAGTCAAAGCATCCTAGTGAGTATGGTTTGGATCCATCACAAGAACAAATATCACGATCGGGTTCCAAGAAAGAAGCAATGTCACGCCCCGAGGGTACCCTAGTAGTAATAAACAAGTTACACTTGAATATTATCACTAGATTACCTTCAGAGAATGACAGGTTTTCAAAATAACAGGATCTTTTAAGTTGCTTGATAAGAAATAACAAATATATGAGAGAAATGATTTAGTGAATAACCATTACAAACTATTACAAACCATATATCTCTGTTGAAGTATACAACTAAATATTCTACTCTAATAGTACATAACCATCAAACTAAAATAGATCTGTAGACTTCTAGCTTCAAAGCCCTTACCGGAGCCATATTCCTGGATGTAACTAACCAGGGACGTAATGTGAACCTGAAAAGACTGTAGGAGTATGAGCGAAACCACAGCTCAGTGAATAATCAGACATACCATACATCACACAAGTCATTAACCAATCATATGCAATGCAATCACTCAGCCATATGTACAGATACAAGTTTGGATGATCTAGAATCCAAACAGGAAAAAGATTTGCGCCCTCTTTTTAATGGGTTGAAGAACAAAACTCAATGACCCACCTGCCCAGGAGAGACTAAGTACACAGGAGAATCAACGATTTCTCGTTTTAATGTTATCACTTTGAATATAGTGGCTTCCACAAACCATCTCCTGCAATCCCCTTAGAAACTCCCTAAGTATTAATCATTTCAAAGCGATTCTACGGGCGACGTTCTTCGGTGCCTTTTAGTTCCTCATAGGACCGCCAGACCAAAGAGAACCTTGGAAGACTCACACATTGGATCAACCAAGCAAAAACAGAGATCCGAAATATTAATACGTAGCAGGCTGTCACAACCATATATGCAATAATGCAATTCGTGCAATGCATGTCCAGATTATTTTGTTAAGTCAAAAAGTCATAATCAATTTCGAGGTGACCATACATTACACACAATCATCATTATACTATTGCACATCATCAACCATTGCGTTATCGCTTGTATAAAGATATTTTAGCAATCATACAATCATATCATATCAAACTTTCAACAAACACTCGTTTGTTTATCTTGCATTACATGTTCGACTATTTACAATCACAACCAGTACAATATGACTGAATTACTCACCTGCTCATACCGACTCAGTCGTAGTAGTCCACTGGTAGATCTTCTAATGAGTCAAATTCACCTATTTAAAACAAAATATTCATCAATATCATCTAGCTAAATTCCTACATGTGCCTTGTGTCCTAGACTCGATATTAATACTTAGTATTGTCGGGTTTTTCCTATTTTTATCTCACATAATTGTTTAGTTATTTTTAGAAGTCACATTGCTCAAGAAATTAACTTATTTCAATTTCCATTCTTATATACATTATCTTGTTAAAACAAATATTAGACTAATAATACTTCATTTAATTCTAAATATTTTCTTAATTCTAGGGTTTCCAAAAGTTAATAGATAAAAATTCTAATTAGACTTAATTATTTGTAGTAAAGTCATTATCTAGTACATATTTATATAACAAACATATATACATACTTAGTAGGTATTATATATATATATATATATATATTTCGGTTTAGGTCAGAAAGGCTTTCGTTGCAAAATTTTAGCTGTAAGCCGGCTCAAGGCCGCCGGCCTAAATCCCCAGGTGCCGGTGCAAAATTATTTTAAAGAAAATTTACTTATCGAAAGCACCGGTGTTGAAAGCTGCCGGCTTACAACGTACGCCGGCCCTACGCCGCCGGCGTAGATCTCCAGGTAGCCGGCTTGCGTCGTATTTTACGTGAAAATTATTTTACATAGCCTCTGTTTGAGTGTAAGCCGCCTGTAAGCCGCCGGCCTATCCATGTAAGCCGCCGGCGTACATCGTTTACACTGCCGGCCTTGAGGCAGCGTTGCACTGTTCATCATCTTCCTCCTCGGTTCGATTCTTTTTCTTTGGTTTTTACACGTTAGAAACTTACTTAAACTACTTCTAAGAGTTTATACATCATATATAAGGACATACAACAACTTTTAACACGTTTAAACACATAAATAAATAGATCTCGATTTTGTGAAAGTAAAACTAGGGTTTTGAAGTTTTACCTCGTTGGAGCTTGTTGAGTGCAATCCGAAGCTCGTGTTTGTGTTTATTAAGTTCCTAAGATGATTTTAAGTCAGTTACAAATCATATCTTCGAACGAAAATCCTTTAAATCAAGTCCACTTACCTTTGTGTTCGTTTTGAGAGTTTTTGGCTTTGTTTTTCCTTTGATCCGAGTTGGTGGTTTATGATCTAGTTTTTCTTTGTTTTTGATTTGTTTTGGTGGATATTTGGGAGTCTATTTCGTGCTGTGGAACCTGAGAGTGAAGGAGTTTTGTTTGTTCCTCATTAATGCATTTGATTACATATATATATAAGAGAAAGAGAAGGTGAAGCTGCAGCCGTTTCTTCCTTGTTTCTCTCCGAATTTGATCTCTTTCAGCTGTTATTTTCCATGCATTTATTGTCAAGTTGAGGTGGCATTTCCTGATTGTCCTTGGGTTGCTTTTGTTGACAATTTGGGTTAATATTGAGAACATTCGGTTGCTTTCTTCCTCCTCAAATTGCAACCGAATGATGCAGCGCAAAAACATGCATATATACATTAGTTTATTTATTTAATTAAAGTTTGAGTTAATTATACGGTTATAACGGGTATATATTAGCTAGTATTTGGAAGTTTTCGTGTAAAAGTATGAGTATAAAGTTGTATAAAATACTTAGATTTCCAAATAATACAAATTTAGGTTATATATATACGTAGTTAATTTATTCGTAAAATTTCATCTCCCGCGATTTGGATTTCTTAAGTTCATTGGGTCAATTTTGTTCAGGCTCCGATAGCTCAAGAAACTCGGTTTTAGAACAATAGTGTGATCCGATTATTCATTTGAAGTTTAGATTTTGAGTTATTCAACAGTTTATATTTCCGTTGTGTATTTAAAATCTTGACAATTCATTTTTGGATCATCGTTTTCTAGATATAAGCGTATATGGTCATTTATACAGTATTGGGCATCATACAGAAATTAGACTATATTTATATCTTTAGTTTTGATACTAAACATAAATTCTTATTAATAGCTTTTAAATTTAACTAAAAATCTCAAAATTAGGTTTAAATCTAAATATAAACTCATTACTACTCGTATTCTAGTTCTGAATCATTATCGAGATCAAAACAATCATTTAATCTTTATATTCACATTTTCTATTTAAATCTATTAGTATACTAGGTTTCGGGTCTAGATATTATATCATATCTTGAATTAGTTATTCAAGACACACGATTTCGTTTTCGGTATTAACTAGGGTTAAAGAATCTCTTTATTCGATTCCTAAGTCTTTCATTCATCCAAAAATCTAAGTATTAGCCTATTATTAGACTTCACTCAGAATCTAAATTTATATAACTAGTTTATATAATCTATTTTGAAGTCGGATACTAATGTGAAAAATTCCCGGGGTTTACAAGCAAGGCTGTGGCATTTCAATGAAGAACAATATCGTGATGCCATGGTGCAAATGATAAGCAGGTTGCATTTGGGTTTTAATGCAAGTGAAAATGCAGATCTTATCTATTCCCACAAAGAAACTCCGCAACCACAAGCACCTAAATGGAGTGCTACGACAATGAAACGACATTGTCTAAAAATGTACCGTAGCAACATTTTTTGATCTCGATACATGTGTGTCCATCTGTTTTGATATTTGGACTGGTAGATGGGGTGAAAATTCGTATATGGGGATTACATCTCATTGGATTGATAGACATTGGGTAATGCAAAAGAGATTGATTGCATTACAAAAAATGGATCGATCCCATACAGCTCAAAACATATATGCCACAATATGGATAATTCTTGATGAGTACAGGTTGACACAAAAAAAATTTTTAATAGGATTCGACAATGCTGCAACAAATACAACAAATATTCTGACCTTGAGTCGTTATACCAACCAACGCTTAGGGGAACTTTTTTTTCACATAAGATATGCATGTCACATCTTGAATTTATGTATGAAAGATGGAATGGATTCTTTAAAAATCCGTACATCTCTCATAAAAACTGTGGTTGACTACATTACCGACCATCCATCTATTAACAGAGAATGGCGGAAATGGTGTGGTGTGCATGGCCAAAAGCCGAGAAAATTCAAAAAGGATGTGTAACACCGATGAAATTCGACGTACGAGCTTCTAGCTAGCACGGTACCATATAAGGAATTGCTATGTAGCTTCACCATTGCACATGTACCAAACACACCATTGCATTCCAATGAATGGAACTTCTGTAGCAACTTATTGCAGCTGTTGAAGGTCTTCTACAATTGCACAAATTTTTTCTCCCATGTGTACAATCCCAATGTCCATCTCTTTTTACTGGAGGCCTGCAACATCATGGGGACACTCCAACAGGTAAGATCTGATCCAATTTTGCAAATGTGTGTTAACGATATGACTCGCAAGTGGCTGAAGTATTATAGGGAAATTCATATGATATACAACGTGGCATGGTTGTTAGACCCACGTAACAAAGTTGAGGGACTTCGTGAAATCCTGGGTTACTATTACGATCATGTGGACAAATTGTCAGACACTCAAGACATTTATGCAATTTCTGCTAATAATGTCGTGAAAGAGACAAGTAATGTGCTGTTGAACTTATATTCTCAATTTAGTAGCACATTAGTGGACAAATACCCACCAGTCCAGCAACCTCAAGTAATGACCCTATATCAACCACCGTGGAGAAGCATGGAGTGGTGCTCCAGCACCAGCGGTGCAAAAAGCACAGTGGCATAAGCGACAGTAGATCAGACTCAGAGATTGACAAGTACTTGAACATGGCATTCGAGTTTGGTGACATGGTGGATGCATAAAACTTTGACATCCTAGATTGGTGGAAACGTCACCAGGAAACGTTTCTAATATTATCTCGAATCACTAGACAAGTATTGGCTGCACTTGCTTCAACTGTGACAGTTAAGCAAGCATTCAGCATTGCTAGGCAGTAGTTGGATGAGCATAGGTCTCGGTATGGTCCTGCGACGGTTGAGGTACTAGCTTGCAACCATGATTGGACTCATGCAGAATGACAACAACAAGACTTGAAGGAATACTCAAGTGAGGAAGACGAGCATTTCAGTGACTTCAACTCATCTGCGGGAAGCACAGCTGTGACCTCTCCGGGGACTAGTTTAGGCCAGTGAGCACTGACTTTACATTTACTCGATTGATATTATTCTACCATGGGTGTTCGTATCATAGTCAGGATCAATGAACTGTGTGATTCTAGTTAGTTATTTGTGGTTGTAATAGTTAGTGTATTCATATTGTTGTGGAGGTAATATGTAATGTTTAGCGCAATGAAATTTACTCGTCATCGTTTGCATGCATGTTAATCAACTACTATGTATTCCGTAATTGTGTTTATTATTTGTTAACCATTATATTTTATTTTAAAAAATTCTAAATTTTTACTTTAGGTATAAATAAGTTGTAATTGTTTTGTTGATTTTAGGGTTTTTGTTTTTTTCATTTTGTCGAAAGAAAAAAAAAGCGGTTCACGTGGACCCTGAACTGGAACCTCCAGAATTGGCGGTTCCATGGAACTGTGAACCGCTCCTGCTCTGGCGGTTCTGGTTCAGGTTCCGGTTTCGATCCGGAATCGACCCGAACCGTGCCGATGTCTACTATTGTATCGTGGGGTAAAAGAATCCAACTCTAACCAATATTATAGTAAAAATTACTTAGGTTGACTGTAATAAATTCTTCCTCTACATACTAGTGAATTAATGCTCTCTTTATAACATGTTCTCTGAGAATTTATGTATTAATCTATAGCTTTAAAAGCCAATTGTTGATGTCAAGATTCTGATCACTAATGCTAATTAATTCATATAATAATTGAAAGCTTAAATTTACTAAAAACAAAATGTGTCTTTTTATTTTTTCTTTTTTCCTTTCCCCTATCTTTTATCAACTAAAGACACTTCTCTTTCAGAAGCAAATGAACTTAAGGGTTAGTTGTTGCTGGCGAAATTGAAATAGGACTTTTAATCTTGTTGTCCTTCTAATCCCTAAATAACCAATTCATGTTATAGCAATATTATGTACTATAATGTAGATGGCTTAATATGATTTTGGGTTTTAAGTTCCACAATAGCTTGGATTTGACTTTATATGTTAAAAGGACCTAGGAGCCAAACATAGTCGTTCACCACTACATCATTGCATGCAAGGGGAGCTCGCTCGATTCGCAAATTTGTTCGACTCGAGTAAGACTTGTTAGAATTAGTCTATTCAATTTCAACACTTCCTAACAAGGCTTGTCACACCTCAAAGGGTACCATAAACGTAATAGTCCACCACACTTAATATTAAAGTTTAAGTATGACAACCTTAGTCATTCTCATAAACTTCGATATTAGGTGTAAAGTGTGCTCTCGTAATATTAGAGGACCATACTTTGAAATATGAAGCTTAAGAAGACATAATAACAAATTAAGAAATGAAAATCATAACATTCATTCATTCATTCATAATAATAATTGTCTTACAAGCCTTAGGGACATTCCCCCATCAAAATATGCCAGATCTATTACAAGAAATTTTCTTATGAAGTCTACATCTAAGCTAATGTTAAACTTCATCTAAAACTCCTTAACAAAAAAGGGAGGCACTGACAGCAAAGTCCCCATGGCTTCAACCATAAATAGCTAAATTGCAAAAGATATCTATAGGAGTATAAACTATTAGGCTTAGTGAGAATTATTTCCATAAGTAAATACTTGAGCAGCAAAACTCAAACAAGTTATTTAAGCATTCAAGTGAAATGCAACATACACATGAGCAAACAAGGCGTATAGTTTTTCGGGAACTATATTTGAATGAATTTACACCTTCTATTCGAAGTTTAGTGATTATAAGTAATCTCAAAACGAGTTGTCATAGTTAAGTTATGCTTCCGATCATTACCGCCAAGCATATTAAATCTTCTTATGTTGATCCATGCTTTCGGATTACCGCCAAGCATTATTTTAATTCCTTGTCGCCAAGCATTTGCTTTCGATCATTGCTGCCAAGCATTGCTTTTAACCGTGTTACTACTCTTTCACCCAAGGATAATAACCCCATGCAATGTGACTCACTACATGGTATGCATGAATCGATTTATTTAAGGTATCATAGCATCATTACTGTCAATTTTAAAGTGATCATAGAATTTCAGACATATCAAATTCTATATTAAGACAAGTAATTCTTTACAATTGATTCCCGTATCGATATTCTTAGTGTTCTTTCATACAACTTTACATACATAGGATTTTATCTTTCCTTAATTCTAATGCATCTATACTATAAGCACAATCAAGTACACAATTTAAGGAAATAAACTCACGTTGCCATGACAATACTTCTTCTAACTGAATGAGTCGGTCGAACAATCCACTTAGTTAAAATAGTCCTCGGGATATGGGTATTCTTCCTCGAGATTACCTCGTCAAGAAAAATACCCATAATGAGTATTTCTTGATAACTTTCTTGAAGTTTAACAAAACTATGTCATAAGAACGTCAAAATTCATGTAGAAGACAATTCCAACTTAAAATGGCCATAACTTGGTCATTTTAACTAGGAATTGTGCATATAATATACCATTTTCTACCTATTCGAAAAGATCTATCAATTTCTAAGACTATTTTCATCAAACTAGGTCATATGGGCTCCGGAACAATGATGATCAGATTCACCACGAAATTTCTCATCCCAAAAGCATTCGTTTCAATCATCAAATCATCCAAAATGTGCTTTGATAAATACTTAATTATCTATATAATTGGGAAATTCCTTTTTATAGTTGTATAGCTCATATTTCACACATGTTCGAGGATTTGTTGTCCACACAAAATTCTTTAGTAAAAACAATGTTAGTTAGAAGTTTGGAAAAATCATATTTTACAAGAAATCCCTTTGTAGATTTTTTTTTTTAAAAAGAGGCTTTTGATTCTTTTATTTTCAAAGAGCATTTTATGTTTATCTTATTATTTTCTTTGATGACTTTTATACAAAAAATGAATTTCTCTATTTTTCTTTTTGAAACTTCTAATACTAGAGTCATTTTTCTTATTAGTTTTCTATGTATTTTCTTTTACTATTATTTTGATCTTCTTAGTTTGAAAACTTACATTTCCTTTTTATGGGGTTTCCTTTACATTATGTTTTTAAGAAAAACATTTTTGTAACAAAGAATCAACTTCCTAAATTTTAGAAAATGACTCTATTTCTACTATAGTTTTGGTTTTAGAAAATCTTTTCAAAATAATAGTATTTCCAAAATTATAATGAGTTCTTCCTAAGCTTTGAGAAAAATGGATTCCTTTTGTTAATTTAAAAATTCTAAAAGATTTCAAAATAACAGTATTTCCAAAATTATAATGAGTTCTTCTTAAGCTTTGAGAAAAATGGATTCCTTTTGTTAATTTAAAAATTCTAAATTTCTTTTAGCACTCTCTTTTGGTGATAAAAATCTATTTTGTAAAAAATATAGTTTAAACTTTGGCTATTTGGACAACAACCTTAATTTACATGAATATGAGAATAACAAGCAAAAATTATAACAATAAAAGTAAGCAAAATAATATAAGTCAAGTATTGAGAGTCTTAGCTTTGAATCAAGGCTCTCGGACAAAGAAATTGAGTAGTCCCGAAAAGAAAATTAAATTGTTTTGACTTGATGAGGACAAGTCTAGGACTAGAAAGACTAGTCTTAAAAATAACATGAAAGTAAATAAATTGCATTACATGAAAATAAATAAATAACAAGTGAGCTTATATACTCTAAAGAATATATATAGATATATAAATATATTTAATTAGATATAGTTAAGAAGTTAGTATAATAACATTAATATGTGCAAAACAAAATAACAATATAAAAAAATATAGAAATGGATTTTCATTAATATGAACAATACATAAACATAGTGTAGCTTTCATAATAACAAAGTTTAGGAAACTCATACTATGGTCATGTAAAGTTACATGGCATGGTATTAAATAAGAAAAGAAATTTTACCTAAAGAGAATTTGGAAATAGTATGTATAAATGGGTTCTGTGTGTGGAGGAGAAGAAGAAAGTTTTGGGAGTATTTCGGAAGAGTATTTGGAGAGAGTTTTAAGAGGAGAATTTTTGTGAGTTTTGGTAGTAAATTTGTGGGTAGTAGATGTGTGAATGAAGTGAAAGAGGAGGGGGTATTTATAGAAAAATGAAGAGTGAATTTTGAGTGATTTAAATAAAGAAAAATTGAAAAAAAAGAAAGAGGGAGAAGAGGGGGTGCTGACCATAGGATATAGAGAGTGGGAGAGATTTATTTTTTTGTAATTTTGTGTATTAGAATTAATAATATGTAAGGTAGATATGATATAAGATTATGAGAAAGGTAAAA
The DNA here is from genome assembly GCA_024138025.1 of Combretum micranthum. Classification (NCBI taxonomy): domain Eukaryota; kingdom Viridiplantae; phylum Streptophyta; class Magnoliopsida; order Myrtales; family Combretaceae; genus Combretum; species Combretum micranthum. The sequence goes on along the minus strand of JAMXBD010001995.1, from coordinate 141,340 downwards.
AGTAAAGAAAATATATATAGATTGTAAGAGTAGGTGGTAGAAAAAGTAGAGATAGATAAATAGTGTAGAATAGTAATGAATAGTATAATGTAAAGTAGACATGACTAATAAAGTATCGGTAGGAAGAAAAAACGTATATAAATGTGATATCTGATATTTAAAAACCTTATATTTTTACAAGTCTAATGGTATATTCGAAATATTTTTACTATTCCAAGCCTTGGGACAGGTTTTTCGAAGATTATATCCGTTTGGGTTCAAAACGAATTAGGTTTGACCAATCTGATATTTTTAAGCTTTCTTATGTTATTATAAACTATTTTACACACTAATCTCTTACTTTTTCTCTTAGGGTTACGAACATGAGATTGTCGGACTTAAACTTATTAAGTTTAACTAGGGTTTTGTTGACTCTAAGGTTTTCGGTTGACCTTCTAATTAGGGTTTGAGCTTAAGCGATTGTAATACCTTGGGGGTTTGTAACCTACCCCCTTAAAGAAAGTTTTTTTCTCAAAACTTGAGAATACATACCTGAAGCTTTAAACAAACTCGGGTATTTGCACTATATCTCATCTTCGGCCTCCTAGGTTGCCTCCTCGTGGGTATGATTCCTCCAAAGGACTTTGACATATTTGATTTCCTTATTCTATAGCTTTGGGACTTTTTGATCCAAGACTTGTACTGGGTGCTCCTCATAAGTGAGGTTTTCCTTTAGCAATACGGGCTTCAACTCCATTACTTGATCTGGATCAGCTATATGCTTGTGTAAGACGGATACATTAAACATGTTATGTACTCCTAACAAGTTTGGCGTCAAGGCTAGGCTAGGTGGTAGGCGAAATCTTCAATTCGTTCAAGCACTTCAAAAGGTCCAATGTATCGTGGGCTTAACTTTCCTTGCGAGCATACTTGGTGTATACTCTTAATTGGATTTATCCTTAAATACACATGGTCTCCCACCTGAAATTCCAAAACTCGCCTTTTTTATCTGCCCAACTTTTACGTCTATCTTAGGCCTCTTTCATCATTTGTCGGATTATTCTTACTTTGTCCGCTGCATTTTGCACCAAATCTGGTCTAATGCAAGCTTTTCCGCATCATCCCAAAACAAAGGCGACCTATAGTATCGTCGGTACAAAGCTTCATATGGCAACATTTGTATGGTAGAGTGGTAGCTATTGTTGTAGTTGATACAAGATAATATCTAAAGCACAGACAAAAATCAAAGCTACAAAAAGTTAGATCTACAAAATATAACTACTTTTAGCAAGAATATAATAATGATACAAGATAATAATCATGGAGAAGAGGAGTGTTTCATTTTTGGCATCATCTTCCTTAGCTTTTAAGCTTATGGAAGGTCATTTGATGCATGAAACTCTCACTATACTTTACCTATATCATCTATGGAAGCTTTGGACAAGAGTTTTATCAAAGAATCTTGAAGAAATATGTGTGGGAGTTCATAGAAGAAATAGGGGCAGCAAGTGTTCTTGCAAGAACAAGAACAAAAGAAGAAAGAAAGAGAGGAAAATAGAGAGGAAAAGTGTAAAGAATGACAAAGGGTTAATGTGTGAATGAAAAAGAAAGATAAAAATGAGTTAAAGACACATTAAATGAAGAAAAAATTAAATAAATGGGTAGCAACAAAAGTACAAGGGCAGGCGTGAAAATGAGCAAGAGAGAGAGAGGTTTGGTTGGTTTTTGACTTGAAAATGTAATGTGTAATTAATGTGTAAGTGTAGCTTCTTGAAGAAAGATTGAAAGAGAGTTATTTTAATTAATTTTTGGACTATTTCAAGAGTCAAGGCAGCTATAAAGAAGACAAAAATCTGCCATGAAGTGATATAATAAAGTGTAGAAAGATTGAAGTGAAAAAGAAGTGATGTGTGAAAGGTGTACTTAAAAGTATGGGTTGTAAGAGTACTTTTTTAATAAAATAAAATAAAAATAGAAAATTCATTCCAAATATTTGTAGCAGATTTTTCATAATTAAAATAAGATAATTAATTTTTTTATTTTAGTGAATTATCAAATAAGTTACCAGTATGATCTAAATACGTGAATATGAGCTATAATTGATATTTTTACAACCCGAAAAATTCTAAAAAAATTATTTTATGAAAATAAAATATTTCTCAAATATTTTTTTAATTATTAAATTAATTTATTTTATTCTTTTGTATCGGGTCTTAAATAGAAACTGATCCCGTAAAAACCCGAAACTAATTAAATTTTGGAAAAACGAAATTTTCTAGGATATATAAAATATTTATCTAAAAATATAAGGGTTTGTGAATAATAAAATTGTGTAATGAATAGTAGTGAATAGTATAAAAGCCCAGTTAATTACAGGTAGTAATAAAATATGAATATAATCGCAAAATCAAATAATTAGTTATCGAAAAATTATAAAACTTATATTTTTGAAATCCTTATGAAAATACGAGTCTAACGGTATTAATGGTATATTTTTTATATCTCAAGCCTCGGGATATGCTTTTCAAAGTCTGTATCCGACGGGTTCGAAATAGGTCAAAAATTTATTGATATGATATTTTTAAGTGAACTTATATTACTACAAGCTATTCTACATACTTAAACTACACCTCGGTCTCTAGGGTTAAGGGCGCGAGATTACCGGACTTAAACTATTGTTTCCACTTAGAGTTTCCGGGTGATTTTCCTGTTTAGATCTTGTCAATTTGGAAACTGACGTTTTATGTTTATACAACATATTTAGTTTGAGATAATTATTTAAATTTTATTTTTGTAGGTATTTAATATCTCTTAATGTTTTCGGAATTCTTGTATTGAGTTTTATTTCCAAAAGTTTTATTGTTATTTACTTTTTAATAATTTGGTTTTGGGTTCTATTTTATAAGTCAGAGTTACGTATAGAATTTGTCATACATAGTGGTTTTTTATTTGAAGTATGTTGAGTTCTTATTTTATTTTTAAGGATTCTTATTTTTCTCAAGATTCAGAAATTTCTGGATTCGTTCGTGATGTAGGGCTAGTCGAAGTTCGGTTTTAATTTAGAGTGATTTTTGGGGTTTATTTTCGAAGTTCATTATGGAATTGTTTACTGAAATTTTTCGGGGCTTACAAGATGCATGTATTATGAGCATGTAAAATAATATCAATATGAGAAAAATACTAGAAGCAAGATAATAAAAATATCAAATATTAGGAACTTTAGCTTCATCAAGATATATCGATCAAGCATTGAGAGCCTTAGTTTCATCAAGGCATCCCGGGACTAAGAATAGACTAGTCCCAAAAATAATAAAGAAAAGAAAAAAAAAAGGTTGTTTTGACTTGATATGGACAAGTCTAAGACTAGAAAAACTAGTCTTAAAATAGCATAAAATAAATAAATTGTAAAGCATGAAAATAAATAAATAACAAGTGAGCTTATATGCTCTAAAGATTATATATAAATAAATACATAAATATATTTAGTTAAATATGAATAAGAAATTAGCATAATAACAACAATAAAATCAACATATATATGGACATAATAACAACATAATAAAATTTGAATTTCATGTACAGGAACAAAACATGAACATGTTACTTTTACTACTCATATGAGTTTCAAAACAATACCATAGTCATGTTAAGTTACATGACATGGGTAAATAAATAGAATAGGAGTTTTACCTAAAGTGTTTATATGGTAGGAAGTAAAAGATGAATATGGGATTATGTTGTTAGTGATATGTGGTAGATAGTTTGTGTATAAGGAAGGATTTTTGTAAAGAATTGGTTTAAGAGAGTTTTGGTAGAGAGAAACTTTGAAGAGGGGATTAATGCAGAGGTTTTAGAATAGTTTTGATAGTGAAATGAGTTGTGTGAAAGAATGAAGGAGGAATGGGGTATTTATAGAATTTTGGAGTAAAAATTAGATGTAATTAAATTAATTAAAAAAGAAAATAAATGAGAGTGAATAGAGAGAGGGGGTGGACGACAATGGGGAGGAAAGGAGAGAGAAAATGATTAAAAATTAATTTTGGAAGAAAAGTGTAAGAGAAGTTTAGTAATATGTGGTGTTGAATTTTTATGGAAAAAGAAAATTGTAAGAAATAGGTATATAGGGTGTAAGAAGAGGTAGTAAGAAAAAATAGAGATAGGTGAATAGTAATGAATAGAAGAAAGTACTATGAATAGTAGACTAAACAAATAAAATACCGGTAGTAATAAAAATACGCGTATAAATGCGATATCTATAATTTTTAGTTATTGAAAATTCTAAAACTAATATATTTGGATTCCTTATATTTGTAGTCTATTGATATTAACGGAATATTTTTTCCATCCGATGTATCAGGGCACAGTTTTTGAAAACTGATCTCGTTCGGATCCGAAGGTCACTACAAATTCGCAAATCTGATATTTTTAAGCTTCCCTATATCATTACGAACTATTATCAACAATTATTTTCATTTCATTGTTTAGGGTTTAAGAGCGCGGGATTGTCGAATCTTAAACACTAGGGTTTATTGTAAGCTTTGTTGACTTTTAGGGTTCCGGTTTGACTTTCGGTTTTGTTGAGTTATTCGTAAGATCATAAAATTTTAGGGTTTTGTCTATATTATATTTTTAGTTCAACGTTTATGGTTTATTTTATTTTATTTATGATTATTTAATATTTTTCAATTCTCGGGATCGTTTAACCGAGTCTAAAGGTTATGGGTTGACTCAGTTTGACTTTTGGTGAAAATTAAAACTTTTGATTCTAAAATTCGCCGAAGGATTTAAGGTCTTAATATTTTGTTGTCGCGCGTTATTTATATGTCATCTTGATTTGCGTGTTAGGAATCAAGTAGATGAATTGATTGATGTACGGATGTTAAATCAACCAATAGTTGGATTTTCTATTTTATTTTGAGGGTTCTCTTTTTCTCAAGATTAAGAATTCTCATGTTTGACCTTATTTAGAAATTGGTTTTTAACTTGGGTCGATTTTTAGGGTTTCAGTTTTTGATATTAGACTTATAGGATTATTTTTTAAAAATTATGAAAATTTTCAGGGGTTTACAATGTCTATTCACTAATTAACTTATTAAAAATTAAAATTTTACTTTTCCTAAGTGATATATTATTTTAAAATTTAAAAAGAAAAGTTATGTAGTAATTCATTAAAAATTAATTTTAGATCTTTAATTTTACGTTATATGATAAGTTTGATTGTATGTAATTTTTCACATGTAATGCTATATTTTTATAAAATCTTAATCTCTAGAAAATTCTCAAGATCAATTTTATTTGAAAAGGTAAATGTTAAATTTGATATTTAAAACTTTACATAAAAATTTAAAGTATTTAAACTTTGAAGTGATCAATTTAATACTCAATCAAATTTTTTTGTGACTATTTTTACTGCCTTTTTGATATAGTTCGCTCTATATGTAGACATAGAATAGGCAATATATCATTGAATTTTTATTAATACGTCTAACATCATTTAAAACTAATAAGTGTGTCTTCTACGATAGGTAACGGATCAAACATTGTTAATTAGATAATAAAAAAAGTCATAAAATCTTGAATTGGATATTAAATTGACCACTTCAAAGTTCAGGTATTCCATTAAACTTTTGTGTAAAGTTAATATGCTAAATTTGACATTTTTCATATTTAAAAATAAGATCTTACTATGTCTTCCAAGATAACATAGACAAAGTAAAATTTGAAAATGGTAATTATTTTTAAATTATATGTTATTTTGCTTATAACACAAATTTTTAAGCTTGTTAAATAATATACCTATGTATATTGTAATATTTCTTTAGATTTTTTTTTTTTTTGTATTGTCAATAAAAAACCCTTATGAAATTGTTTACAAGGTCTCTATTGATCCTGGGATTGAAAGATTTATATTAATTGACTCATGTTCCTGGATTAAGGGAAGATTTTTTCAACAATCTCATGAAAGATTTTTTGGGGACACTACAAAAGAAAATCTAAACAAATGTTATAATATATAAAGGTGTATTATTCAATAAATTTGAAAATTCATGTTATAGGGCAAATGGTAGTGGATTTACAAATTATAACCTTTTCAAATTGCCAGTGATGTGCCCTAAGCTATGAGGATTCTATGTCATTTGAATATTTATCTTTGTAATATAAGCCAATTTTCTTTATCAAAGTTATAATTGGTTTGTTACTTTGATGAAATTTATTCCTTGAATAATTGGTTATTCCTTATGTTGTTAAAGTATGTGACTTTAATAGTAAAACCACAGGGTGAGAAATATCATTATTCTAAATTATCCCTGATTATTCATTATATGGAATAATGATGAATTAAGACTAGCATGTTAGTTGAATGATGATCATGTTTTACTGATCATGGATATAAGATATCGATTCAACGCATGGATACATGTAAAAGTACGTTATATTAAAATAACCAGATATAAGAATGCTATATGGATCAATACGGTAAGTATTTCTCATTACAGTGTTGTTTTAGTCCTTTGACCTGATGACACCATGGATTCTTACATAGCACATTCTATGTTTTGATTTAGCTCTTCATTGCCTTTAATCGGATAATTATAAGATTGTACTTAGACATTGAATAAGTTATGTGGAGAATATGAGTGTTTGCGAAGGAATTTATTCCTCTCATTAATATGAGAAAAATATCTTTCAGGTCTCTGGATGAGTAAGACTGAGAAATGCATGGCCGTGCTCAGATAAATTGATAAAGAGTTATCAGTGTCATTCGTTTAAGTAGTCTGACTCTGGATTCAAGAAATATGTGTTAAATAATGTATTGATCCATACCTCATGTTTGACCATAAGATATCATGTGACAAAGGACTAAATAACCGACTGTTAAATAGATAAAGTCGGATCGTCGATCTTCACTTAATTTGGATAGGTATAATGTCTTGTTAGAGTCCAATTATGTCTTATAGGCCTAAAATGTTTATGGCTTGCTACCAGCATTAAGTGACCTACAAGGTCACACACAAAAACGAATCAATTGGATCATGGTTTATTTAAAATAAGTTTATAAGGAATTATCTAATTATCTATTAATCTTAATAAATAATTATAAATCAATAAATAAAATTGTTGTTTATAAAATATATGGCATTTGTCTTTTATATTAAAATACCCTAATTAGATTAGGGATGATATTTTACGAGGCACGATGTCCTATATATATATAACAAAATGGGTCTCCTTTAGGGTTCGTGATGCATTGCCATCATATCAAAATTTGCAAAGAAAGTCTGCAAAGAAAAGAAAGGGAAAAATCGTGAGAGACCCTTTGTGAGATAATTCCTAAATACACGGAATCATTCCGACGTGTTAGCACACATATCGAATTCAGTTGGAAAAATTCATTTGTGTGGAGATTCGTAAAGGAGCCTCGCTTGATTGCAGCACCTTTAGATCTAAAAGATTAAAAGCTTCAAAAAGATATAGTCCCATCTGTTCTAATTTGGTTGAATCGCTTGGCTCTAATTGGGAATTTAGGGTTTAATTTAAAAACAAAATTCTGCTGCCATATTAGTTTTGATCTCTAAATTCTCAACGCAAATTTTTCCTACTCTATTTTACTTTGAAATACATAGTATGATCTTATTTTTGAATAAATTGATGTTGAGAATTTTTCAATGATATAAGATTTTATAAAAATCGAAAATTACATGCGAAAAATTATTTACAATCAAACTTAACATATATAAATAATTTTCTTTTTATTTCTAAAATAATATATTAGTTAAAATTATAAAATTAATTTGTAATGAATTAATACCTAACTTTCATTTAATTTTTAAAATATATATCACTTAAGAAAAGTAATATATTAATTTTTTAACAAATTAACTAGTGAATAAACACTAAAATGCATCAAAATTAAAGCATAAACACTAAAATGCAATTAAACCTAAAGTACAGGTACTAAAATGAAAAAAAAAAGTATAATGACATTAACTTTTCTGTTAACGAAGATACTAAATTGAAACTATAGACACTAAATCAATAAAATTGAAAGTTTAGACACTAAATTGCCAAAAATCAAAAGTACACGCGCTTCTGGTGTCTTTAATCCGACTAACGTTAATCAAATGATGCCACTTCATAAATGCCCTCAATTCCTCTACAATCTCTCAATTGTTCAATAATAACTTCAGTTGGCCCTCTATTAGAGACAACCTTACCAAATGAATTGTAAATGGAGCATTAAGGTCAAGCTTACAATGATAAGTCTTTGTTTATAGTTCTTCACTAAGAACTCTAAATCAATAAACAATGCCAATTCCTTCCTTTGTTGAAGACTAACTCGCTCATCCTTCATGCATATGATGGTGTAGAGGTATATAATCAGTCGTGGAGTAAGCCTCCCACATAACACTATTCAAATAACCAATAACCATTAAGAATTAAGCATCAACCAACTAAGATTCCAATTGAAGTAAGTTAGTAACTAATCCTGAAAGTTGGTCAAAGGGAAGCGCAACTCAAAAACCACGCATATCGAATATACTCAAAACTTAGTTCTATACACCAATATGACATAATCATTAAGACTAAGGTGGTGATGGTGTACTTACTCTAGGTCCCTTCCAAATAACTGTTCTCATAGTTTATACAAATCCTCTTTGGTAATCTCACTACTATAATTGTTAGGTCCTTTTTTACATCATTAGGGAAAGGACTATTGAAAACATCACTAAGATTACTCCTCTCAACACCTTATAGAGGATAGAGATCCCTCGACAAACTTTCCATGATGGTGTAGATGTTACTTGTCGGGACCCTAAATAAGGGCCTATTAGGTTTACTCTAAAGTCATCATATCACATGTACACCCATAACATAAAGACCGCCTTACAAGTAAGAGATTGCAAGACTCTAACTTCTTATTCTCTCCATATGTTATACATATATATATATTTATAAAAATAGTTTTGAATACCGATATTTCCACAAACCACAAGGACCGCAGAGGATCGGATACCCTACTAAAGATGAAACAAGGTAAAGCAAATTCGGTTATCTATCATCCACTATCAAAGGAGATTATAGAAGAAATAACTCAAGTTTTAAGTCTTTTCTCTCAACTAAGTTTAGTCCATAAACATTTTAACCCTCTAATTATCATAACTTGATATTTGACACGCTTTGAGCTTGGTTCCTATCCTAATCTTGGCATTATGATTTTCTTACAAAAAGAAACTATTGAAGGGAAAGCATAACTAGCTTAGTAAGAATATTCTCGTATTAATATACTCATACAAGTAGATCAATCAAGTTATTAGACAAGCATATTAGATGCATCAAACATGTGAGCAAGAAATACACATGATTTACTGGAAAATCATGTGTTGAATGGATTTACCCCTTCATTCAGGATTAGGTATTTCGGGCATATAGACTATTATTCACAAATAAATTTTTTGTAGTTTTATGCAAGACACTATTAGCCTCTAAAATGTAGGTAATTTGAGTGTCTATCCACCATTTTATTCAGGCGACCATTCACCATTGAGGAGAGTTTAGGGCTCTACAGACTTCACTACTACCCTTGTCACACTAATTATATAGTAGTGGATGCAATGTGACTCACTATGTGATATGTATAAATCAATTTAATTAAGTACTCGTGGCAAAATCTTAGATAATTTAATGGATGATCATAGAATTTGCAGACATATAATTTCTATGCTAAATCAAACATTTATTATAGATAATTCCTTTCTTGATATACTTAACGTAATTTCAACCATATATGTAAGGCACATGTGTTTTTCCATTTTATCTTTTCCTAATTCTAATGACGCTAATCTACAAGTAAAATCATAAGTACAAAAAAATGTAGGAGATAAATTCACTCGTCCTTAAAGCAAGCCTTAGTTGGAGTGGTCTTTGGGGAAAGGTACATCAAATTCCTTGTTATCTAAACAAAAGAAATACCCAAAATGAGTAATTTATATTGATTTTACTTAGATTTTTAACTCTATTTCATTGTTCTCGTTAAAATTTAGATTATGTGAAATTCCAACTTAAAATGGCCATAACTTGCTCATTTTAACTTTGAATTTCACATATTAGATGTTGTTTTTTACTTACTCAAAAATATCTATTTATTTCTAATGTTATTTTTAATATTTAATGCCATTTAGGTTCCCAAATGGGTAGGTATAGAATTAATCTGAAAATTCCAGCCCTTAAATTGTAATTTTTCTAAGTTCTACATCATCCAAAAATTTTATAGTAAGCATATAGATATTCATATATTTGGAAAGTCCTTTAATATAGATATATGCTCATATATATGCATGATTCTAGTGATGTTACCCCAATAATGATTTTTTATAAAACAATTCATTTTAGAAGTCGAAAAAATGAAGTTTGCAAAACTTTTTCTTCAAATTATTGAAAGGAAACTAAAATTATGAGTTATTGCAAATGAGTGCTTTCCTATTATGGCTATTATCTTCATATTTTCTTAGCTTCATAAAACGATCAATTTTATATTTTAAATACTTGATTGCACAAAATTTATTTTCTAAGTGGCTTCTTAACTAGTGAATTGCTTTTAAGTTTAATTTAGAAAAATTATTTGGTTCTTAATATTTCTCAAGGTGTTGGTATAAACCATTTAAATAAGTTTTTAATAAACTTTTGCATAACAAAGAATTATTAACATTAAAAATAGATTCATTTTATTATTTAGAAAAAGGGGTAGTTAAATCACTATCCTAAGTTCAAGCTAAAAGTCTCTTTTATTAGTTAGAGAGAATCGTTCCAATTTTCCTTAAGAGTCTAATCCTATTTTATGTACAAGAAAATAACCTATTTTGTCATCTTGGAAATTTATAACCACATCATCCTAATGTTTTCATGAGAATTTTTCCTAAGTTTAAAATCATGTTTATTGGGAGTTTAATCAAATTTTTAAGCAAAAGAAAATAACTCCTTTTATTTCTATAAAAAAAAATTAGCAAGAAAACAACATATGGCCATGCATGAATATGACATATAGTTATGTTGTATGATAAGAAAAAAAACTCATATAGAATAAGAGATATAGAAAATTAAATAAACATATATGTAAAGTCAATTATTGGGAAGTCTTAGCTTGCTTCAAGGCTTCTCGGAACTTAGAATGGACAAGTTCCAAAAGAAAATGCATAAGAAAGCTTAAGGAAAAGAAAAAGAAGAAAATTTTGAAAGTCTTAGATTTTTGTTAAGTCTTCCTAGACATGGGCAAGTCCCTTAAGAAAACAAGAAAACAAATAAAAAAATTATGGGAGTCTTAGATTAATATTAAGGCTCTCTTGACTTAGACTATGGACATGTCCAAAAAGAAAGAAGAAAATTGTTTTGACTTGATGAGGACAAGTCTAGGACTAGAATGACTAGTCTTAATAATTTGTATGAAATAAATAAATGTGCAAGAAGATAAAAGCATAAATAAAAGGTTAGATTAGTTAGCTTATATGCTCCAATAGATATAAATATTTACGTAACTATATTTATACATATAGATAGTTAAATTAGTTGATAAAAATATATCAATAAGAATATAACTCCAATATGATCATAATGTAGATGAGATGTGAGTTTCATTTTGGTATTATTATCCCTAGCTTTTTGCATCATGGGGAGAGAATTTCTCCATGGATAATGCATGAAACATACCTATACTAATTATAGATGTATAGAAAATATGTTTACTTTAAAAAAATGAATGAAAGGAGTGTGTTTGAGTTGAAAAGGAAAAATGTCAGCAAAGAACCAGCAGCAAGGAGAAGAAAAAAAGAGAGAAAAGAATGAAAGAAAATAGAGAAATTTGATGGAAGTTGTAAAGTGTAAGAAGTATGAATTGGGGTAGGTATTTATAGAGATAATTTAAGGAATTAAATTAGGATAAATAATTTGAAAAAGAAAAGAAAAGAAAATTGCTGCAACATAGGGTACAACAGTCATGAATAGAGGCTGGAAGGAAAAAAAATCAAGTGAAAAGTGACAAATTCGCCATGTAATGAGATAACTTGTAAAAGTAGTAAATAGGGTATGGTGTGTAAGAAATATGTGTAAATTATAGGAAAAAAAAGAATATGGGAGCAAGTAATGGCAGAAATTAAAATAAATAGTATGAATAGTAACAATAAAATATCAGATAAGTTACCGATAATGATAAAATATGCGTATATAAGCTATATCTTACTTTTTTATGACCCGAAAAATTTTTATCTAATATTTTTATGAAACGATAAATCATTGAATGATTTTTGAAAGATGAATTATTACAATTGTATCATTAATTGTTATACAACTTTGTTATCTTGGTTTATGTACTAACAATCGGTTGTAGAGACTGTTTGGTTGATAAGATTTGATTTGAAAATTCAAATACCATATGATAGAAAATAAATTTGCATTATTTTATTACTAAATATTAATTAAATTTTATTTTCTTGATTTGAAAATTTAGAAATTGTTTGGTTGACCGGATATGGAAACTGAACCCGTAAAGGTTCGAAACGATCGAATTTTTAGATTGTCTGATCTTTTTAAGGTTTATACTATATATATGATTCATAATTTGAGTTCGTAATATTTTTATAATTAATTTATTATTTTATGATTTTAGAAGTTGTCCGATCGAGTCTGGATTTTCTAAAGTTTATGATTGACTCGATTTGACTTTAGGATTCTGGTTCCATTTTCAAGTCTAAAGTTCTACTTATAAGATTATGTTAAAATTTTGGGAGTTTTTAATTATAGGAAATTATTTATTATTATTTTATTATTGATTTGCGTGTTAAAGCTCGAATAGATGAATTATTTGGCATAAGGTTTTTGGATTAATTAAGCTATTGGATTGTTTTGTTGGTGCTATGTTTTTGCTATATGTTTTACTTTTGGGGTTCTAGGGTTTATTTTTCATCAAATATCTTAGGGTTATTTAAGCTTTATTTGATCCCATTTAGGGTTTCGAATTTTTAGTAATCCAAGTTTAATTTAATTTATATGATATGATAAGGTTATAAAATTTATTTGATTCCATCTAAGGTTTCTGAGATTTTGGTATGATCTGATACGATTTTAGGATTTTGGTTCCACTGTGAATTTTTTGAGTTCACGATGTATTTTATGTATTTTATTAAAATTATAATTAATCTTCTTATATTATTTTAACCTCTATTATCCAATTAATATCATTTTTTTGGTTTGCATGTTTACTTATTTTCAATTATAATTATCTGATACAGTATTTAACATATTAAATGATTTATTAAATACGTAGTTCGTGCCAATAATTGTAAGCTTTCTTAGGTAATTAGCTCTAGAGTCTTCTTGTGTTATATGTTATATTGATATAATGATTATGTATAAACTATTACTATAATTATAAAGGTACTTATCGCAATTACAATGTTGATAAGAATCATATAGCATTGTTACAAATTGATAAGTTATCATGATTAATGTAATATTAGTAATAATTTTGTTAACTTATCAAAATTGTTTTAATATGTGGATCAAGTATAGTGTTACTTATTATATGAAAAAAAATCTTGTTGCTATTGTTGTTGTTGTTGCTGCTGCTATTATTATTATTATTACAACATATCTTGTTTTTTATGCTATTAATACTACTACTACTACTACTATTGTAACTTGTAGTAATAGTTCGTCATATACTTATTATGTATTATGTGTCCAAGATAACCACATGATTAATTTAGTCATGTAGAATATTTTATGAGTATTAATTTTAGAGATTTTTTATTTTATCATAATTACTTACGTTATATTTTGAATATTTCCATATGTAATAAATTATTTACATGATTGGGTGACTTCCAAGAATTTTTTTACTTACTAAAGAACGTGGTGTTATTCGTTTCTTTAAGGGATTATGATCATTTTTAATTATAAGTTCGTAAGAAATATTTATTTACGATTGTTTTAGAAATTTACTCATTAGACATTGTTTGATTTTATGTGTTTGATGAATCTAGAGATATATTTATTTTTATTTGTTGGAGTTGAAATTTGACTAGTTGATTAATCACGCTCTTTGTTATTAGAGAACTTTTAGGGCCTAATTATTGATATTTTAATTATTTTTCAAAATTGATTGATAGTTCTTTTAAATTTAGTGGAGTATATAATAATTACTGTGTTGAATTATTATTGCTTATGATTGCGAAGGCTTAAGGAAATTTTGTTAATAAATATTTGAATTTCTTAAACTATAATTAAAATATTTATATTTTTATTATGCGAAAAATCGGAAGTGACTTTTGCAACTTTTCTCAATCTCTCTCTTTTTTTTTTAAAGATTTTATAACATATTATTGTTAATTATTAAAATTAAGCTATGCAAAATTAAGGAATTTACATCACCGTTATTACGAAGGGAGTTGCAATAATTCTACATTGGAATATTGTACCTATTAGCCCTATCGGCTACCTTGTCTTGGGTAATGGGGTTTAAGGTCGAAGTTATTGGAGGGGGGTAGCCCTCATCAAATTATCACTCTTGATGGATTCACTCAAAGTCCATGAAGAAACATAACTCTTATTAGACATTTCAATTTGAAGCAACGATAAAGATGTTTGGATGCATGTGTTGGCAATAAAGAAATTTGTAGAATACTATATTTCAAGAATCTTGAGACTCGGTATATTTTGATACTTATATATCTATGTAGAGGTCGGTGCCAGTTCAAAACCAGACCCGATCGGACTGGAATAGGAAACGCTAGTTTCGGTTTTGGAAAATGGAGAACTGGGATCGGAACCAGATGAGCTGGTTTCGATCTGGTTCCAAGCGAACCAGCGGTTCCCGATCTGATTCTAGAACTGAAATCGTACAGTTTTTTTTTCCTGGGCGAATTTTCCACTTTATTTTTGCTTATACATAAATTTTACCTTTTTTTTTTTGGGTCAAAGCTTAAACAAAATATTTGTATAGAGGAATTATTCATACAATGTATTATATATGTATATATGTATATATTACTTGCGGTGTGATTTCACGAAGAAAGAATTTCTACAATTATTCTCTTATTTGTTCAGTCTTCGTCAAGAATGAACAATGGTCTTCACGCTTGTCCTTTTTTTATTTTTCCAGCACCGTTGCTTCCTTGCACGGATTAATTATTTCTGAAACGTTAATCAATCGGACTATCGGAGCAACTTGATATCAGTTCTTCCAGTTCTATTATATTATATTAAGGTGATAAAATTTCGTAGACCCATCTATTGTGGCTTATCCGATCTCAATAGTTGTAAGTTCAATCCTTAAATGATGCATTGGCGCAGCCGTTAACTTCTCCAAGGAAATATTTGCTTTCATTGCTAGGGTGAAGAAAGAATGTCAGAACCTCAGATAAATTGGTAGCCATCCAAGCTGTCCTTAAAGATGTTGAGGAGCAACTAACCGTGAAGCAGTCTAGGACTGGCTTGGAAAACTCAAGGATACAGTGTGTGATGTAGAAGACACAGTAGATGATCGCCCTGTCTTTTTTTTTTTTACGGACCTAGGATGGAACCACTAGTTCCTAGTCATGGAACCGGCAAAGAACTGATGGAATCGGCAGTTCAACTTCAGTTCTAGAACCGGATGGCATGATTCGATTCTTACGGCGGTTCCAGTCTGGTTCTTGGTTTGGAATCGAGCCGTACTTATGTTTATATCTATGTTGATTCACTCATAGAAGTGGCATTTTAAAAAATATTTTCAAATATTACTTTCCATTGTTAGATTAAATGTTTTCAAAACTAATTAAATGATGTCAAAATCTGCAATTGATTACTAATGGAACTTGATAAACTAATAATTAAGATAACTTTTATGTATAACATTTAAGTGTTATACATGACAAAACTGATACATCTTGATCTAATTCGAGCGTGAAACCTATTTTGCTAAATCAAAAACCAATAAAACCCTACTTTTTTTTTTTTTGGTAGTCATCACTAGTCTTGGTACACTTCGGAATTTGGATCGTATGCAATTACTGGCTACATTATTCATAATCCATAATTAACACGTGTTTACTTACTTGTACTAAAGTATAATGTTCCTCTACGTAGGATGCATGGAAGTCTTTTTAATATCAACTTTTACCACTTAAATAAGAGTACCCAAATAAAAAAGAAAATAAATAAAACGAGTTTAAAGAACTAGATGACGTATTCCCCTAATAAAGTAAAAACAAAAAGCTAAAGCAATGAAAAGCAAAGGCGTTTTGTACTTAGGCTTTCAGGGTTCTAAAAGCAGACATTGTTCATGGCCAGCTGATATAATTAGGGATAGGTAAAAAAATTAATCGAACCGGATCACTCAATAATCAAATTAAACCAAATCAAAAGTATAGGTTTTTTTAATAATTTGACTTAAAAAATTTTAATCCGAATTAATCCGTAAATTTATAGTTTGAATTAGAAGGAAACCAAATCAATCGGTAAAACCGAACCCAATCGTTTTAAAAAAATATAATAATATTTTACTTGTAAGTTATAACTATAGATTTTTTATGATGATTGATTAAAGATTATATATGTTTATATGATTTCATTTAATATTGGTTATTTGGTAAATATTGATTAAAATTAACTTGTTCATTTTCAAATTAGTTTTTTAGGCTCATGACATATATATTTTTGTTGATGATGAACTATTATTTTTTTAACTTTATAAAGTATCAAATTTATTTATTTAGTTATAAACTCTTATTATGTATTAATTGTTTAATGTTTTTTTGCTAGCAAATCATTTTATTCGTTGATGAATTTTATTGATAGATGATTTTCTATTTTGATTGAATTTATTGATAGATGATTAACTTGATCGTTCTATTAAAAATTATAAATTATGATTTATTATGTATTAGTTAGTGACTGTATTTTAATGGTGGATAACTGATTTTCTAGAGAACTATATATTAAAAGTATAATGAATTCACAAAATATTTTGACGTGGTTTATAACCTAAACAATGTCTACTTTTCGAACCCTGAAAGCCTAAGTACTTAATGTTTGGTTTGGGATGTAATCCAAACCAAACAAAACCATTAGTTAGTGGTTTTGAAAATTTCTAATCCGAATTAAACCATTACTTAATGTTTGGTTTGTGATGTAAAAAAAACCAAACAAATCCATGCCCACCCTATAATATCTTTTTTCTTTTTTTGCGCGATAGCTAGCCAATATCAATTGGGGATTTTTTATGATCCTATTATTAATTTTGACAAGACTAATTCTGTTATTATATAACGGCTCGCACTATATCCAATCATAATCTAATCATTAAAATAGTTAATATTCTAATTATTATATTTTTTTTAATAATTAAATGATTAATTGAATCTTCTAATCAATCACCCATGGAAACTTCCATTCAAATTGTGGCAACTTTTCTTTAGCAATGACTAATGACAGCATGAGTTCATACTTACCCTAACATATGACTCTCGATATATACGAATATGCTTGGCTGAAAGACTTTATATAAAGCAAGTATTGTCCCAATGTCGGGTCATGCAAGGATACAAGTTATCTGGATTCAAAGAAGAGGCACTTAAAAATTGGATTTTTTTTTTTTTCTATCGAATACAATAAGAAGGAATATTGCTTATAAGATTTCTATTTTTAGGACATTTATTTAGTGAAATAAGTATGTTGGCCCCGTATTAAGAGACAAGAGTATTACTAAGGAAAAGGGATTAACAATTATCTATATCAAATTCTTATCGTCTATTAATATAAATATTGATATTCCAATTAGAAGAACTGAGTTCAATTCTTCCTTCCAAAATTTATATTCTAGTCTATATATATATATATAAATATATATAATGATAGTCTTAGATGCAAACTCAATTTATGTTTGCGTTTGATTTTCCTAAATCTATGTACTAAAAAGAATGGCTGAGAAAGATAATCAATTTTATGGATCCCGCTCATTCTATTTCCATTTTTATATGGAGCATGATGTGAAAGCAAGAGCATATACTCAGCTCAATCCTCTCCACCTTTAATATTTCTTTTTTTTTTCCTTCTTTTCCTTTTTTGGGTAATTTTATTTGTAGTAGTTGTGTGGATTTTTTTAAACTAAAAGTTGTATGGATTGTTTTAATAATATGGATAAATAAACAAAAATTAGACATGTGGAACCTCTCGAGCCCACACTTGTCAATAATTCTAACATTGATGGTGCAAATGTTGGATCTTATTCAGTCATTCCTACTTCTTAGACATATTCCCGAGAAATCTCTTTTACCTAGAGTTCCTTGCATAATGGTTGGCTTATACCATTTTTTTTTTCCGTGTTTCTAAGGGTCTGTCTGTATGGTTTATCTTCTATTTGTATCTGTATCAATATCTTTTTTAAAATGATATATTACATTTATATTTTATTTATATTTGATCTTTTAATGAGAACTTCTAATTTTTTTTATTTGTATCTAATTCTTTATAAATAAGTGGTTAGAAAAAAATTTAAAAAAAATATCCGTATCTATAATTTACCAACAAACAAATAAAAAAGGTCATCCCACAATGGAAAAAAAAAAAAAAGGAATTCCACAAGTAAACATTTTCCTTTTCATATAAATTAAGCCTGCTGCAAGAAAAAGAAGACATGTCATAATCTATCTCTCTCTTCCTCTTTTTTTTTTTTTTTTTTTAAGAGTGACATATGTGGCCCATGATTCGTAATATTTTAATAGGGAGATGGCTCAATAAAAAGTGTTTGTTAAATATAGGTAAATCTGTGCTACCTCAACCTTGTTCATTCCTTATATCATAACATCATGTTGTGGATCCATTATAGATGGTAAGCCATACTCATCTTTTTTTTTTATTATTATTATCGGGTATAAAAAAACGTCATTTCTTAAAATATGGTGCGGATAATCTTAGGTCCGTTTGTTAAAAAAAAAAACTATTTTCATTATTTTTATTTTATTTGTTAGGTTAAAGAAAAGGGTGCTTTAAGTGAAAGACATGGATATTAAAAATTCATTTATACATCAATTTCACATAAAAACTTCAATAATTATTTTATTATTTTTATTTTATTATCCATAGTTTGCAGAAATATACCCTTTCGAGATTAATCGTATTAGCTTCCTGAATAACTTCTTGTTGAAATAAACTGAGATAAAAAAGGATAATCGAAATAAAGGTGTCGAACTTATGGATTAGTATTTTCAAGTACATCATCAGAACACATTTTGTATTTCTCACATTTCACAATTTTCTTTTAACTCAACCAAGTGACTAGAGAAATCGAATAACATGGGGGGAATGGGGAATCCATCATTTTAATAGGAGAGAAGAATTAATGGATTACGGACATGATTTAGTTTGTTCAATTTTCCATTCAACCTAAAGATAACCATAAAATGATATTTTGATATAACAATTTATTCTAAACCCTAAAACTTTAAGTTCAGTTTGTAGATTGAGCTATAATCTAATATCTCAAAAAGTTCACATGCATGACACAGTGTCATATCTGATGCCACAACTACTAGGTAGGTTAAATAAAAACATTATATTCAATTTGATAAACTATTTATTATTCTTTAATCTCAATAATTGGTTGACATCCAAATAGTTTCAACCACTTAAAAAGAAAAAAAAAAGTTTTCTATAATATAATTAGTGCTGACTTTGTATTATCTGCTTTGTCTTTATAAATCGATATCCATATTCTCTCTCAATTCATATGAGACTTTTAATTAAATGGAATTTCACACTATAATTATAAAGATCGCATACATAACTTTCAGTGATTGGTTTTAGTACTTTGTTGCTATAACTAAATAATTTTAATCATAACTAATATATTAATTTGTTTATTACAGTTTTGTAGGGTTGGATTGAATTTTCACACGCGGGGACTCCTTTGTTCCTATATCCATTTATTTAACCAAGGCCAGTTCATCGGCCAAAGAAAAGGAATTTAAAAAAAAGAAAAGAAAAAAGAAACCCAAGGCCAGTTCAAATAAAAATCATCATGCGGATTGTTTCACTTTTTAATTCTTGAATCCACCATGAAGGATCAGATAAAATATTTCTGATGCATCTACGATTTTAGAGTGGATTAAGGGGTCAAAATGCACCCAATGAAAGTTTGCTTGCGATAGTCATACAGTCTCCCTATTTTAAAATTATAATTATTCCCTTGAAAATTTATGTTCCTTATATTTGCTTTATACATATACATATATATATATTTATTGAGCATTTAAACTCTTAAATTTTTAAAAGAATGTATTTCTAGATCCATATTTTATTATTTTCATTGGATAAAATGATTAAAAAGCATGTTAACTTTTATTTTCTTTTAAGAGAAATAATCATTTAAGTAATAAAAAGTCTTCTTTTTTAATTAAAATATGAAGATCTAAGCGCTTAATTTTATAGATAAATGGCTAGAGATCATAAAGGACAGTATTTGTATTTTTTTTTTCCAAAACATTATAGAGGAAAATTATTTGTATAAATAGAACATATCATCACTAATTTTGGTATTTATCGCTAATAACTTTATAACCTAGTGATATGATGTACAAATAAAAGATATAAGGTATAAATCCTCTTTTTTTCTTATAATAAAAAAAAAAAATTGGCATCTATTCATTTTGTCTGGTGTGTTTCCCTTTCTGTTCTGCATGAGTTGGTGCATAATCAATATCAACTTTTAAAAAAAAAAAAATTTAAGTGTTCCAGGTCAAAATGCTTTTATACTTCCCTTGAATGCATGGTGGGACGCGGGCCCACCATGCAACATGAATATAAGAATTGATTCTTGAAATTAGTCAAAAAATTAATTATTAACATGTTTCTTTGTATAAAATATTCCTTCACCAGCAAATAATTGAAAATTTCTTTAACATAGCCATACTCGACTAGGATCCCACACATCAATGGACAATGACCTTCCCGAGAGCGTAAAACATTTACATATAATATTTACGGTAACATCATGGGAGAGTGGTCAAACTATGGAATCCAAACCTAAAACAAAGAGCGGCTCAGTGGCAGGTTTCATCAGTGTAAGCATGAAACACACATTAGCAAAACTAATATAAATACTCGATGTCTATTATCGATGACGTGATGCGTTAATTATTAAAAGTGGATGCTAATTGTAATGTATACAAAAACCATGTTAGCAAATATTTGATAAAGTTAAAATAGTAGCATAAAAATGACCTCTATTTACGTTATTTCTATAATATATTGTTGATCACCCTAGGGCTATAGTCGAAATAAATCGTACTCAATGGAGTTCAAAATTTTGAACTCTAGTACAATTTGAAATAACAATATACAAACTTGAATTAAACTTATTTAAACTTAATTTATTAAAAAATATTTATTAATTTTAATCAAAATAACATTAATATCAAGAGTCCGCTCAAACCCAACTAATGATGATATTTGACTCAAACTCGATTAAACTTGCAAATCTACTGTGCTAAACATTGTGAAACTGAAGATCGACTAGATAAATTACTTAAATTTGAGATAGACTTAACTATTTTTCTTTTAAGCAAACTTGATTAGAAATAAAATCAAACTCAAGTAGCTTTATAATTCATGATTTATCGAATTATAATTCAAACTACAACCCAAATTGTTTTTAATATTTGAGGTATCTATCAAATATTAATCACATTCGTATTGTAATTCTATATTTACCTTAATAAATCTAAAACCCAAAAATATCAGTTCTCATATAAAACTGGTAACCGCATTAGTTTGGTATTAGGAAAAAGAAGCATCAAATGTTCACATGGAAAAGAGGATCAATGACTCCCACTAAAGCGGGTTTAAACACTTCTTAAAATTGAAAAATATATTGGGAAATCCTATTTCATGTAATTGACTGATCGAAGCATCAATAACATTCACTAAAATAATAATTTTTTCATAAATTAAAAAACCTTTTATTCTTACATCTTCGAGAGCTTTCTCATCAAGTTAAAAAAACAATCCCAACAGCGTGTGTTAACATTAATTATAGTTATACAGAATCAATCCCCTCTCTTAGGGGAATCTCATAAACGTTTATTATTATTACCCTTGAAAATGAGCAAAAATTCTATAAAAATTACCTGATCAATGCAATACCCTTTTTTAAGCAGGAGCAGCTGCAGCCTTCTGAAAAAAAGGAGATAAAACGATCAATCAGAGACAATTAGCAAGTGATATTAGGAAAGAGGATGAGAAAATCATACGTTTTATGCCTCCACGACTTTGTTAAGGAGGAAAGATGCACAAACTCATATTTCTAACGACTCAGTTTGATGAGGATGGATTAAGAATTATGCGTAGACGATCCGACAACTGTATTTTCCTATGAATCATAACGAATAGCAATTTTTTTTTTTTTTTTTATTTTAAAGCTGAAGAAATTTGCAAGATAATTAGTGGAGGTAAGAAATGGCGACTCAATAACACTTGGCTGAATGCATTCTTGGGTTGCAGATGACAATGAGATTTTGCAGCTTACCCGTTTTTGCTCCTCCATGTTTGCCTTGATAAGCGAGTAGATGGCGACACCGGCTATTGCTATTGCAGTGCCAATCCCAGTTTGTGTAGAAATCTTATTGCCTATATTTGCAAAACCATCAGAATATGTATCAATCAACTTCATTTTAGAAATACACATGTCTATTCATCAAAAGAAAGAACCAAACATTCATGAAGTATGAAGAAACTCTTTGCCTTTGCAGAGTAATGATAAATCAAAATTTGATTGAAATGGAAGCATTCGTTTTCAATATATTTTGTGATATTGTAATTTGTACCCAGTTAAACACTAGATTTGATTCTGTATTTGGCAACTACTTCCTTGCTGATTATCATCATAATCGTCATGAATACACACAATTATGCCTTTCATTGAAACCAGACAAGTGTGTTGGCATCATTAAGTTCGAGAAGCCATAAGCAAAGGGTACAACATTACAAGTTGAGGCAGCATAACTCTTAACAAAAGTGAGTTGAAGTTAGCTCTATGTATAAATCACAGATGGAAAATAGCAAGAGATTACCAAAGACGACAATGGAGAAACCAATGACAAAAACTCTCTTTAAAACATTTCCAACTGCATGCGTAAGTGGTGCCACCCGCTCCAGAGTGTTGGCAGCAAGCTGCATTGACCCAGATAATAAAGAAATCCAAGAATGAGAAAAATATCCTAATTCGGTTAGTAAAATTTAGCATTATAACTTTGTCCTTAAATGAACCATTGACATTTCTTCATTTAATCTTTAATAAAAGTTCACACATCCTTAACAAATCTCTGTGTTTCCTCTAGCAATATGCAAAAGGATTTAGAGCTTTGAAAGGTAATGTCTCCCTTAGCTTCCAGCCTATTACTCTATTTGTATTATTCACTCTTAGAACTACTAATGGGCTAGTATTCTCCTACCCCAATACTTGGTATTTATACTCCCAGAAACTTATTACAATTAAGCTTATATTTATCAAAAAAATATATACGTGTCATGGTATCAAAAGCAAGAAGATCACCCGTTAGAACCAATGTGCCATCATTTCACCCTGTTTTAATTAAAATGTCCCCTTGATGGGCATATGTCTGCTAAGCCTATTAATAATAGAAAAGATGAACTAAAGGAAAATAATGGCATGGTTTAGTTCCCTATATCAGTGTGTGGGCTAATTTCCTAATGGGGGCATGTAAAGTTGTTTACCTGATTGTAAAGGTGATAAAACATTCCAATCCAGAACAAATCAGATATGAACTTGACAAGACCAACTTTTGCTACGGCATCGGCAAACCCATATTGCATCAGTTGAGGCCCCTCAATCTGAAAAACAATGCACTCATTTATATATCATGTGGCGGTGGGCAAAAAAAGAACTATAAAAATAAATAAATAAATCAATAACAATGATATCAAAATCACTATTTGAACTTTGTACTTTTAATTTTGCACCTAAAGTTTGAAAACGTTAAATGTCAAACCTAATCAAACTTTCAATGTACAATTTTACACCTGATAAAGTCATTAAATGTTATACTTGATCAAATATTTACTTGATAAATCAACTATTTCCATCATTTAAAAAAAAATGACATGGCAAACACTCATGGGTAAAGAATATAAAACATGTAGTAGATTTGACAAATAAAAGTTTAATTGAATATGATATTTCACAACCGCATGGTATATAATTGAGTTAAATGGTGAAAAAAAAACCCCAAAGATTAGGTAGTGATATCAATATTGTCTCAAAATAAAATGAAATACAATAAAATAAAATAGGCACTGATGGAAAAACTCACAACTATGGCTGGGGGAATACAAAACAGGAGAGCAATAATTGAGACATAAGCATACACATTTGTGCTGTCCATGCCAGTCTGCAGATACATGTAAAAATGGTACAAGTTAGTCAAAGTGGAGTAGACAAGGCTACAAACTTATACCTTAATTACATATCAAGAGATCTAACTTAAATGTGGAATCAAAAATTGTGGAATCAAATTGATCATGATGCCCATCATTCATTCACTTGGATTCAAGTATAAGGAGATGAAAATGCTGTTACAGGAAAATGTCAGCCACATTGTGCTGTCATAGTTATGTGCATGGAATCAATCCACATCAGACAAATTTTGACAACAAAAAGTGTGATGAAAGAGAAAATTATAAAAATATGCAAGGTTGTTGCAAATTTTCTGTGAGTTCAAAAGTTATATGGTGTTTGTCTCTTATTGTGAAAATACAAACATAGATGACAAGTCGACACAACCATACCAAAGTTTATCTAGCAAAGAACTCTAAAATTACAATCAATGGTTTTCCCAATTCACATAAATTATAAGAACAAATCCATATGATAAAGTAAACTTTTACATCATAACAAGTAAGCATTATTAAATCAATCAGTATCTGAATCTCCACATTCTCAACTCAGTAAATAATAGCATTGTTAGGCAACCGGATGCCTTGCATTCACTTTGTTTTACAATGTCAAAGTTGTTAAAGTTAATGCCACATCCATTTAATCTAAAAGTCTAAGCTTATAGATATGGAGTGGGCTTTGATATTTATTATGTAACACTATCCATTATTTGTGGACTGAAACTTTTTTTTTTTTTGTGCGTGTGCTTGCGTGCGTGCGTGTGTGTGTGTGTTGAGGCTCATCAAGTGGATAATTTTAATTTAATGAGAGTTGGAACTAATGTGTAAGGATTCAAACTCTTGACCTATTGCTCTAATACCATGTTAAAGTTAATGCAAAAACCATTTAATCTAAAAGCTTAAGCTTGTAGATATAGTGCGGACTTTGAATTTATTCTATAACAAGAGTTACTAAAAGAATTCTTACCATTGCTTTCTTTGAATAAATACTTCTGTAGGTGAATGCAATATTTGAAACCATTGCACTGATAAAGCCAGTCCAGTTGAAAGAGAGTTCAGTTAATGAGGCCATTGATACACCTAAATAAATGGAAACCATTAATTACATTGATAGACGAAGTAATTGTGGAAACTAAAGAAGAAGTTAAAAAAAAAAAAAAAAAACTACAAGAACCACCTATTACAACAGGAGCCAGTGAAAGCCATAAAGCAAATGGAATCTGATGGCCCAAAACAAACTGAGAAGCAGCAGCATTGAAGAATGGTTCGAGAGCTGCATAAGGGTATAAACAATTAATATAAGAGCCTGTAGTTATATGAATACTGAAGATGCATGGCCATGAAACAATTTCTGCAAACATAGGTTCCACGAAGGAGAGACGCAAAAAAGGAAGATATTCTCACATACATTAATAGAGAAATCTTGATAAAAGGAGTTTCTCTTAACATTTGTGATTTCTACATTTATCAATAATAGGATTCTGCCATGGTTTCTCTTCCTACAATATCTCTGAATTTAAACCAATTATGTAGCTGTGGCATAAAGCATATTTAAAAAAGATCCCATTCGGGCTTCCACCAGTCATGCAGTGCAATACTTATCTCAGTAAATCAATCATGTTAAAGGTTGAATTTGTACAGGGGCTAAGGCTTGGTTAAGTGCTATTAAAATGGAAACAAATGAAAAGGCCTTCAATCATGGTAAGAATTGGAGAATAATTAAACTGTACAGAATAAGCTGCATTATGCAGACAACTTGACGCAGATAAGGCAAGCAAGATGATGAATTCGGCAGTGGTCTAGCTAACATTAACATATTCATAGCCTGACACCTGGAGCTGGTGCACAATGAAAAGAAAACTAGTCTAAAAACTAATACTACAGCAATTATATGATGGAATTGTCTGTCTCTGTTAGAAGAGCATGAGCACTTATTCAAAATGAATTTTGTGAAATCCTACCAAACACCAGAAAAAAAATCCTTCAATCTATAAGTACCGTAATGCAATTAATAAACATGAAATAAGAATCTAGAATAAATTAAAATTCTAAAATGAGAAAACAAAAGCCAAAAATATCCTGTTTCTTTTTTTACTCCTAATAAAAGCAGAAACAACAATTTCCAAATCTAAAAATAATTTAAAAAATAAAGATAACTTCTATATTGAAACAAAATCCTAGAAGAAGACAACATACAAAAATAAGAAAAGGACAACAAAAAAATTTCTATTTCCTAAGTTCAAGAATTCACACACAAAACTAGAAGCAGAAGTTTTTTAGTCTTTACAGTTCTCAAAAAGAAGAAATAATAGAATGATGATACTAGACACGTGTTTATTTTGTGAAAGCACTAACAACTATAGTCTTAACTCTTAAGCATGATCATCCAACATCATAATATCCATTATCCACTACTAAGCATACCTTTGATAGTGTGTGTGAAAGAAACAGCAACTGCTGCAAATGAAACATTGGACATAACATGCCCAAGAGCATGACAGAAAGCAACAGGAGTTAGCAGCAACAAGAGCTCCTTGTTAATAGGCTGATTGCAAGAGAAAAACTGTCAGACAAACAAGCTCAAAGAGTTAAGTTTTTGAGGTAAACAAGAGAAACTTACAGCACGTTTTGGTAGGCCAACAGCCCAAGAAACTAGACAGTATGCAACTCCTACAAGAAGATGAATAACAGAAACAAAGCTGCAGAAGGAGAACTAAAGTTAATTATACTAATAAAAAGAAAAGGCAAGAACTTCTTTTCCAAAACTGTTTGCAAGAATTTCTCGGAAAGGTAGAATATCATGAAAGAAGTCACATGGTGCCAGATACCGTACTATGGATATGGGAAGTAGTTATAGACCTTCTTGTTCAGTATGTTGAAGATGACATTCAAGAAATACCTGCAGGACAGATAACAGTTTATGATTATATTTTTCAGTTTCCTCTACTAGCACATAAGCAAAATTGTAAAAACAGATCCCCTATTTGCCTATTTGTTTGAAAACTCTGCAATAAGAAGTTATCTCCACACAACATAAACCCAAAGGTGAGTCCTCAATCTACCCAATTATAGAGTTTGGAAATTCAACAGTCTCAAGATAAACATTCATGATATGCATGCTTTGACAATTTACAACAGGACAGCCGATGCTCCATTACCCATACCACTTGCACAAATTGATAGGCCAAAGTACCTAACTGTTCCCCAGTATTTTCAACAAAGACACTTGAGACCCCAAACTTTAGACAAACGTGGTTTGTAAGCTCTGCAAATGGGTCAATTACATCCCTAAACTTTGTGAATTGATGTTATAGGCCACTCGGTTTATTAAGAGGCTCAAATTGGTCGAAAACTTAACAGCATCAATAAGATTTGTTGAGTCAGAGTTAGCTAGTCCATACAAAGTTAGCTTAACAGTGGTCGAGACTGAAAAGGATCAAATTGGTGATGTCAAGAGTACGAAAGTCCAAATTGGTCGGTCGGATACAGGGAACCATATTCGTGAAACCTCATTTCCAATAAATGATAGTTGCTGACAGTTCTATACAGGAAGTTGAACCAAAGCGAATCATACATGATCAAAGAATTGAACCATCCCTTTTCCACAAATTAACTTAATTATGTGCAACTTTGCTATTTTCCAAATAGCCAATTTGATGATTCAGCTGTACAAACGTCAAGTAAACCTTACCACATGAAGAAAAGGAATCCAGTCACCAGTGCAGGGAACCTTTCACCAAAACTCTTGGATGGCTTCACCATCCTGTAATTTTGGAAGTCACATTACACCATTAATTACCAATCAGAACTAAATATATTGTTCATTAGAAACAAAATTATACTAAAACCAGCGTGGACATATTGCCAACGAATTTGCTCAAGCTCGACTTTATAATCTACGGCCAATTCCTAGAACTAAAAGTAAAGGCAATAATTATAGCAACCTTTTTATGATTAGTATGATCATATTAAAATAAAAAAAAAAGTGCCCAACCCATCAGAAGCATGAATTCCACTATCTTCAGCATCAGCAGCAGCGGCATGAGTCAACAGGAAAAACAACAGAGTCTCGCCGGCGGTAAAGATGGCTCCAGCTCCTCAAAGTCGGTAGCTTAAGTTTCTCCGGCGATGGCGAAAAGACCAACCGGGAGGGAGACCCAGATGACAAAATTCGATCTTTTGAAGGAACAAAGCATCTTGAAGCAGGAAAGGCTCTGCTTGGAGTTAAATACAAGATGACAACTTGGAGTTTGAAGCTTTTATTGAAGAAAGACGAAGTGGTTTCGTAAGTGAGGCAGAAGAACAGGAATTAGAAGAAGAAAGAGAAGCCATTGTTGTAGTTTTGATGAAGACAGTGTGGAGTAGAGAGTGAATTTTGACGAGAGAGAGTTATGGAGCGGAGAAATCAGGGAACAAGAAAAGACAGGGAAGAGTGAGGTAATGGAAGTGTCCAAAGATGTATGAATCTGAAAGGCAAAAAGGTTCTTCTTCAACTTCCAGTCCAATAGCGGTTCAGATATATATTTACGTGAAAAAAGATTTATTAAATTATATATATCAGGTATATATATAAAAGATTTCGGTAGTGGTTCAGATATATATTTACGTGAAAAAAGATTTATTAAATATTATATTAAGTAATATATAAAAGATTTCGATTTGTTTTTTTTTTTCCACGGCACAAACCTAATATCTATTTCGATTATCTAATTTTTATCTGTATATAAATCTATTTTATCTATTTAATCTTGTTAAAAATAAATATATTAATTTTTTTATATCTATTTTTTAATAAATAATATATTTTCAATAAATAAAAAACCAATCAACCAAACAAATCTCATTCCATCGCTGCAAGAGCCATAAATGGATAAGTACACTTTGTTGCTAACCCTCATTTCTTTCTCTAACGCGCGAAATAAGGGTTGCTTTGTTTCATTTGCTTGTTTTAATATATTATTTTTAAATAAATATTATCAAAAAATAAATATTAATTAAAAATAATAGTTTTACTCACAAACAGATTAAACAAATACGATATTAATAAATTATAAATAAGATATAATACAAATAAAAATAAAAAAAATCCAAACATAAAATACACTAAAAATTGCTAAAAATAAATACATCAGCATTTGAATCTTTTGGTTTTGATATTTTTTAAATTTTATATTTACTAACATGATATACCCAAAAAGTAAATATATAAAAATATATTTTACAAATTAGAAAATTAATAAATTCTTATAAAGCATAACATTTATATAATTTTATAAATAGATCCATATTTGATTTCAATAGAGTTATGATATTAAATAATATTATAATAAAAAAATACACATTACTAATGATCTTATAATTTAGTAACATTTGATCCAAATTTTTATTTCTAAGATACTAATTCGCTTTTCTGTGTTATAATAAATCTAATGGCTACGTTATTATAACAATACATATAATATCATCACATTTGAGAGTTCAACTCCTTGGAAAGCTAGGCTCATTGTTGTTTTGTTACACTGGTCTCTCAGAAACGAAGGAGTTAAAATAAAAAGCAATCAGTGGCAGCATATGAGAGAGAGAGAGAGAGAGCTGCGAGGTTGGGGAAAATCAAAACATATACTGCTCATTCACTTCGTTGTAATTATAATTCAATTACAGCTTTATTCCTTATGAATAGCTATTATGCTATTTAGTTCACCAAATAACGATTCCACAATGAATCCCTATTACATAAAACAATAAATAACCATTCTTTATTCAAACCTATGAATAATAATTCAATGCTAGAACTATCTTTTTTTCAAAATACCACCATTTAAATAAAAAATTAATCAAGATAAATCCTATTACAGCTCTATTCCATTCCTCCGTAATAGGAATTCCATTACAGCTTTATTCATTCAGCAAAGTAAACGAGCCAATAGGATAGTGTAGTTGTTTCGATGGAATGAAAGAGAATGGCCTGAAATGGTGATGTGGTGCACGATAATTTAGCAAATAACATTTGTGGAAAGAAGACGATTGAACCTTCTAGAAAAACCTGTCGTACATAGAGCCATAGACTCCACAATATGCATTTTCTTTCAAAATTGTACCTAAGGCACCACAATAAGCAACCCACTTCTTTATCTAAACACTAACAATACTAGCTGCACAATGTTAAACCCTCTCACATGTTTGACCCATTGTCCTATGCCAACCTTTTTTGTCCATGAAAACAAGTCATTATAATTGTATTAAACTCGTCATTTCAAGAGGTGCGTTCAAGAAATAAACTCAACATAATTAGGGATCCGTTTGGATTGTTTATTTTTTATTTATATATGTATTTGTATCTAAATTTTATATATAAATGTGTCTAATTTATAGCTATATTCTATCTGTATTTGGTTTATATGATGTTTCATGAGAACTACTATATGTTTTCATCTATATGTATTTCTTAACAGACAATTTACTAGAAAAAAATTAAAAAAAAATATCTATCATCTGCTATTTGGTAGATGTCAAACTTACCCTAAAGTCATCATTTAGAGGTAAATTTAATTTGCCTATTTTTAGAATTATATTTCATCTTATGGTATTTTTTAATAATTTTCTCATTAAAATTTTTTCCCCTTAATTCATTTAGATTAGATAAGGATAAAATTTATTAAAATGATAATCTAAAAAAGTATATATTCAATTAGAAATAATAATCTATATTGATTGGTTGGGGTTATATCTCATTTTATAAAATCACATATCTACGTCAAAAATTCATAGATCATATTATCTTAATATATAATAGAATTCATATATATTACTTTACGTTTCAACGTGATTATTTATGTGTGATAGTATTATATGTTTATTGTGTATATGTCCGTTTTGTATTTTATAGCCGTGATATTAATCTTATCAAATTAGTTTTCACACTACTTTATCATGTTAGAAGTTTTCGATGCTTTATTGACACTATTGTATCGTGGGGTAAAAGAATCCAACTCTAACCAACATTATAGTAAAAATTACTTAGGTTGACTGTAATAAATTCTTTCTCTACATACTAGTAAATTAATGCTCTCTTATATCATGTTCTCGGAGAATTTATGCATTTATCTATAGCTTTAAATGCCAATTGTTGATGCCAAGATTCTGATCACTAATGCTAATTAATTCATATAATCGAGAGCTTAAACTTACTAAAAACAAAATGTGTCTTTTTTTTCTTTTTCTTTTTTTCCTTTTCCCCGTCTTTTATCATCCAAAGACACTTCTCTTTCTTAAGCAAATTAACTTAAGGGTTAGTTGTTGCTGGCAAAATCGAAATAGGACTATTAATCTTGCTGTGCTTTTAATTAGGGTGTTCATGGTTCCGTAATCAGTCCGTAGCCTTATTTTTTTATCATAACCATAATAATCGGATTTTCAATATCCTGATCCTAAACCAATCCATTATGAATGGTTAATCGCTTTAACGGTTAACTGTTTCTTTCGGTTATTTTTTTCAGTTTTCGGTTTTTAACCGTTTAGCATAATGGTTATACAAATTTTGTAGTTAATCATATTTTCAATATGTCCATAAAAAAAATTAGAGTATTTTTTTCTATAATTATATTAAAAACTATAAATTAAGAATATAAGACATGTAAAATAATTGTTAATATATATAGGTTCCATCAATATAATCATCATAATAGCTTTTTACTCCTACATTCTTATCAACCTTGATCAATTGAGCTCAACACAAAATCTCAATCAAACACCACCATTCCAATTTTCAAACATATATGCATTTGTTTTTTCTTATATGAATCATTCATTTTAACATAATTCATATTAATAATACTAAAAAATTAATCATATGGGTATATTATAAATTATATATATATTTATAATTACGGATCGGTTAACCGAATCCATCGGTTTCTAGAATCTAAAAACCAAAACCGAAACCGAAAACTGAAAAAATTAAAAATGCTATTCCTAAACCTAAACCGATGGATCGGTTAACCTTTTTTTTTATTATTAGTTTTTCGGTTTCGGTTTTGGTTCGGTTATCCTAAACATTCGGTTTTTTTGCACACCCCTACTTTTAATCCCTAAATAACCAATTCATGCTATAGTAGTATTATGTACTATAATGTAGATGGCTTCATATGAGGGGTTTTAAGTTCCACAATAGCTTGGATTTGACTTTATATGTTAAAATGTCCTAGGAACCAAACATAGTCATTTGAGATTATTAAAGAAAAATTAACATGATGAGCTTAGATTAAGACCTATTAGAATTAGTCTGTTCAATTCCAACACTTCTTAACAAGCCCGTTATTAAAAAGAAAGGAAAATCATTAATGGGTTTGGTATATAAGAGGACCCACTTTAATATCCTGTAACCTCCAAGAATTTTCATCTCATGAACTATGTAAATATAACTTGATAAAGTAAAAGATGCGTAGGCCTTCCTATTTTAAGTAGACCCTCTATTGAGGTCTGTCATGTGGAATAAAATATCGTAGCGTCCCATATACAATACCATATGCGATACCATTTTTTCACATGGCAGACCCTCAATGGAGTGTCTACCTAAGAAAAGAAGGCCAAAGGCCTACTTATCTTTTTTCCTAACTTGATATTTTTGAAAGTCAAATGAACTCTCCAAGTTAGTGAAAGACATCAAAGACAAGATTTCATATGTTGAGATTTTAGTTGTTTTAATTAAGGCACAAGCAGGAGTCCTCATCTAGGAATGAATGTTTTGATGTCGTAAACCTTTAAGTATACAAAAGCTCAAACTTGCAAATATGAAAATCAATGTAAAACACAATCTAAACAACCTAAGCATCTCTTAAGTACCTCAATTGGCCTAATTTAGAGATTATCTTTATGGTTATAATAAGTCATACTCAAGTAGGTGCCACATGAACACTTGTCAAGCACCTTGAATGCCACTTGGAGTGCACATGGAGCACCACTTAAGCGCACATGGGGCGCCACTCGAGTGCCAATGGAGCACCACTTGAGTGTTAATGGAGCGCCACTTGTCAAGACTAGAATGCTCCATGTGTTAAGAGGAGAGACAATAAGAAACTTCCACCTGTAAACCTTGACCTAACCGTACAAGCAAATGAGTCTAGGAGTAATGAACCTTATCTTTTTATCATCTACATTATAAGGAGACGCCATTATTACCTAATCTAACCTAGCTCACAAATAGCCCACCATGGAAAGACATGTGTTCACAATGAGTAGCCTACCACTTCTCTCTCTCTAATCTATCCACTAGCTCTAAGAGCTTGCATGGATAGCAAAGACATCAAATCAACTTATCATCTTCATTATAATTTAGCTAGTTCATAAGTTGTGTTCACATTACAACTTATCATCCGTGACAAGTATTCCTATATGTAGCAAGTTAGCAACTTGATAACATCTTCATGGCTATCATTAAAGTATCTCATGATGACCTACTCTAGCACATGATGGAGTAGCTCACCAATTCTCTCTCCATTCTTTCTCCAAAACTGAAACTATCCCCATGTGCAAATCATATACGTAGCAGCAACAAGCAAAGCATCCTCAAGTATCATGTGCCTTAAACAAGTGGGGTCATCTAAAAAAATGGACAAGCTTTACCCCTATCCACTTGTCTAGCTGTGAGCCTCTAAGCAAGCCATCAATATCTATAAACTCTTTAAATAGAGATCACAAGGAAATGGTCCCCTCTTAGACACTTCTCTCTACCATACACCATGACCCACAAAATCTTCATGAAAATAACTTAAATAAAAACAACAAAAACAAGCTTTTGACCTAGTTGATACCCCACAAGCTGTACACCATAACCATACGTCATTCTTACGCCTTGAAGTTAGGAGCAAGCACTTATCTATCCTAAGTTGGCTCCACACGTGAACTCCATCAAGTAAGGGTATGTTATAGTTCAATTCCAATACAAAACATCAAAATCATAAAACTAACAAATCTTATCTTATTTGTCTAGGATCATAGCATATTAAGAAGCGAGTTAAATCCTTAAGCTTTTCTTAAAATTCAAAATGATCTTTTATCCATTTCAAGTATATGGCATGTCTATTTCATGAATCACAAAAATAAGCTACTAGGGAGTTATTATATATAGGTCTCAGCACATGTAAGGACCTTAGAATAATATGTGCTTAGCAATGTAAAACTTACTCCCTTGTGATGAAGGCATGTGATAACAAAGCAACCTTAATTAGTACAAGTAATACTTATCAAATGATCCCATAAAAGGTAATATAGGTTAAAGAACAAGAAGGAATCAACTCGAAACCTCTTAGTTTTAATTTAGAAGATAGGAGAATCCATGTTGTTTTCATGGGTGGAACTCTATCTAACTGAAAGGGAACATGAAGGAATGAATGGTATAATAGAACTAAGTAATGATATATAAGTCCATGAAGTTCATGACACACATATGTGATTTCAAATGATACAAACTAAATAGATATTGAGATTTATGAAAAATCAAAATGAAGGCTAGTAGTTAAAGATCAAGAATCCCTAAACTAAAGGTACGGCACACTTAGAAAACAAAGAGTTCAAATAGAACCTTACACGTACAAAATAGATGTTGAAATTGATGTTATTATCTTAGTAATATGTATGTGTTTAGCATCAAAGCAAGAGAAGCAAAATGAAAATAAAATGAAATAAAGATCCAACTATGAAGGCATAAGTGAATGAAGGAATGAACTCCTAAAACTCCTTAAGGAACCATTCAGATCTCTTAGGAATCACGGGATAAAACATGAACCAAGTGTATGTTTGAAGTAGAGATCTAAAAAGTACATGAAACTATCTTCCCAACACCTATTTATTTACAAAAACCTAAGTTAAAACAAGTAAGTTAGGTTAAAATAAAGTTGTCACCATTTGATAGGGAATATGGATTTTTGTGGGAAGTTTTTCCTAGTAAAACCTATTCAAAACATCAAACTAAGATAATAAATAGATAGTAGACTTCAAGATCTTTAAAATGACTACTTATACGCTAAAAACAGACTAGAAACGAGTACATGGCAATAAAAACAGCGAAACCGAATATTAAGACATTTAAGCATGAATAAATCCTATGAAAAATGATTATTACATAAGTAACAAATTTTCTTATTCATTTCTTAGGATCATTAGAATCATCTTTGGATTTTCCAGTTGATTGCTATGACAGTTAAGTCAGGATGGGCCAGTGAGTAACCTTAAGTTATTGTATTATCTATGCTTGTAGTCTTAGTTATTTCAAACTGTATATGCATAAATTAAAATTGTCACATGTATGGGGAATCTGGTTTGTTGAATGCTAAATGGTGTATCTTATAATGATATACAAGAGATAAGATCGTTGCTTGATATTAAATGGGTGAAATTTGCTATAGAATGTCTGTACATTGCTTGGTTACCTATGAATGGATTAATAACTAATTGACCTTGATCTAATTCTATCATGCATTGCACATTCGCACCATTGCATCAAAGTGTGCTAGCTAGCTATATATTAATATTTCATATCTCTGGTAGCACGCCTGGTTTTTCTAGATAATAATTTCTTAGTTCTACACAATAGTACCTGTGTTCCGTTCAGTTCCACGGGAACTAAGTGGCATCAAAAGGAGCACTGCCTGTGGTATCGACATGAAATGGCTAATACTTAATGGTGTTTCTGAGTTCCAAAATTTTGAAATATTAATGTTTTAAACTATTTCATGGTACCTTTCAGTTTTGGTTCTTAGTCTCTCCTGAGCATGGTAGATTATTGAGACTTTGTTCCTTCAATCCCGATGAGAGGACCTAAATCTCTATCTTATTTAGATTCCAATTATCCAATCTTATATTGTTCATATATATTACTATTGCATTGCATCATGTTGATAATACACTTGCCTGACAAATTACTTGATATATGATATGATCCAGTTATCTCACTGAGTTGTGATTTCACTCACACTCTTATAAGTTTTTTAAGATACGCTTGAGGTCATGGCTTGTTCCATCAAGGAGCTTTACTCTGGTAGGAGTCAAGGTTTAGTAATAGAGATGATGAAGTCTAGATTTAGATTATATTCAGTTCTTAGTGTTTATCTGGGATTGAAATGGTTTTGTAATATGTAATGAAAGACAACATAGTATGACGTTATTTACTTTCGTTTATGACATATATTTATCTATCATTTCTCATCAAAGCAACTAAAGATCCTGTCGCATGTCACTATCTCTAAATGGCTAGTCGTGTTATGTACCAATGAATCTCTCCAATGATCCAAAAACTTTGATCTATGAAATTTAAGGGACATCAGTTTGTTGCACAATTACATAATCCGGTTATGGTACTCATGGGGGCGTGACATATCCATTATGGAAGTGACTAATCTTAGTTGTCAATTGTCCATACAATTTTATAGAAGACATAAAAAAAACACGACTCTATAAATACCTCAGTTCTTCACTTAAGGAGGTTATTTTAGAAATATGTCATCATGCTATTGGATTTTAGACCTAATCACTTTTACTTCACAAATTCTAGTCAAGTTTGATGCTTTATCGCTTTCTCACCTGTCGTATATGCATAAGAGCCTGTTGCAACCTACCCCTCCTTCCTACATGCTTCAAGAAAGACTTTCACGATTAATACATGAAACATCCAATATACATACGATGAGTAAAAATAAATCATTTTCTAACACGTAACTATATTCATAAATCACGGATGGTAGTTGTTCTAGAAACTACTCACTATATTTTCTACATGTTAAAGTATTATTAGTAGTTATCTACGCATGGTGTGTATTAATTATTGAATATTTTTCCATAAGCTTCTCTCCTAATCATCCTTGTTCGTGCAAATTTGCAATTGAATCTTTACACTTACCCATAATATTGCAAAAATAGAATGGTTCATTAGTTTTCTATTACATATAAGAAAGTGTCCTATGTATAGTTTCACACACAGGATCTATAGGTTAGTTATTTTACTTTGGCACATAAAATAAGATTTTACATGATCCCACGTACCAATTACACATCCATTTTTTTTATATATTATACCTTGGGAACTTATACGGTCTCATCATGAGATCATATCATCACTATACTATAATATAAATTAATTATAAAAAATTAACGTGAAAAATTTAAAGACTTCAATCACAGTTAAAATAGATTTAAATCATTGAATAGGATGACATGACCAATCTTATTGTAACCACAACGGGACCATAGAATTTTCCAATACCTTTAGTTAAGGGTAGCACTAGAATTAGGTGTATTAAGAATTTGTCTACCTCTTACTCTTACAAACTATCACTAGAAGACTAAATGGACTAAGATTGGTTATACCTTTGGTAATATTATATAAGATAGAAATTCGTGGATATTGAAACCAATAAAAATAGATTCACGATTTTAAGAGGTAAAAGAAGGATAAAGGATTGAAGTGCAGGGGCAGCCCTCATATGTTTTGGATTTAGTGAGAAATTTTTGTGTATCGAGAGAGAGAGAGAGAGAGAATAGTATTATTTGTTTATCATGTATTATGTTAGTTTTGAATTTATAGTCGTTATTTCAATCCTATCAAATTAGTTTCCACATTACTTTATTTTGTTAGAAATTGTTTATGCTTTATTAACACTTATTGTCCATTCACTTCACCTATGGTGTAAGGAGGAAATTAAATTCCAATTCAATAGGAATGTAATAAGCTTGCAATGGTTATTACAATGTTCACTTTGGTGTAAAATGTAAAAAAAGAAAAAGAAAAAGTAATTATAGGGATAAAGGGTAAAATTTTATAATACCAATTATATTTATTATTGGGAGAAGATAATTGTATGGATTATATTTTCAATACATGTGTATTTATGACAATGTTGGAAAATAAATTATTGAATGACAATTGATGAATATGAAGAAATAAATTGCTATTCATCATTTTAGGTAATAGTGATTTATTATGAATTATTATTCATCTCAACTGAAATCTTAATAACACTTTATGTAGAATGAAAAAGTAATAAATAGCTATTCATATTAAGTGAACATGCTATTATTGTATTGTGAGGTAAAAGAATCCAAATCTAACAAATATTAAAGTAAAAATGATTTGGATTGATTATAGTAAATTCCCTTTTCTCTATAATACTAGTAAATTAACGTTCTTTGTATATTATGTTGTCCAATATATAAATACATATATAAATATCAAATATAAGATACACATAATATATTTTGATAAATTAGCTTATAGTTCACTAAGAATTTTTGTATTAATATATAGCTTTAAAGGGAAGTTGTTGATTAATTCATATAATAATTAAAAGCTTAAATTCACTAGGAAAAGATAGGTTTCTTTCTTTTTTCTTTTTTCCCTATCTTTTATCGCCCAAAGACGCTTCTCTTTCCAAAGAAAACTAATTTAAGGGCAAGTTTTTGTTGGCAAAATCGAAATATGACTTTTAATCTTGCTGTCCTTTCAGTGCCTAAATGACTAACTCATGCTATAGCAGTATTATATATTGAAATGTAGATGGCTTAATATGATTTGGGGTTTTAAGTTGGATAATAGCTTGGATTGACTTTATTTATTAAAATGACCTAGGACTCAAACACAGTAATTTGAAATTATTAAAGAAGAATTAACATTGTTAGTTTAGAGTAGGACTTGCTAGAATTAGTTTGTCTAATTCTAATTTTTCTTAATTTGTTTACTTTAAAAAAAAATACTAATAGGTTTGTGTTCATAAGAGCCCTCTTTAATATTCACTATGAAAGGGACATTCTTGGTCATCGATTATCTATGCAATCTAATAGACAGCATGAAAAAACCAAAATCTATAAATACCCTTAGTTTCTCTTCACTAGAGGAGGAAATTTTGGAAATATATCATTATGCTACTAGATTTTAGACTCGATCACTTTTACTTCACAAATTATAGCCATGTTTGAATCTTTACAACTTTCTCACTTGTCATGTATGCATTAGAGTCTGTTGGAATTGCCTATCCCTCCTCCCTGCATGCTTCAAGAAAGACTTCAGTAAGTAATACATGACATATATAATATACAACGTGGTGGGTATGTATCAATTATCTTTTAACACATAACCTTATTCATAAATCATAGATTGTATTTATTTTAAAAACTATTTACTACCTTTTCCACGTATCAAAGTATTATTGGTGGTTTCCTACATATGGTGTGTACTACCTATTAAATATTTTTGGACATGTTGCTCTCTAAATCATCCTTATTCATGCAAACTTGCAATTGAATCCTTAGAACTACACATAGTATTGCGAGAAAATGGAATGGTTGATTAATTTTTCGTTACCTATAAGAAAGTGTCCTATGTATAGTTTCACACACAATATCTATAGTTTAGTTATTTTACTCTAGCACATAAAATAAGATTTTATATGCGATCCCACATACCAATTACAAATTATTTTCTTTTTTTATGTATTATACCTTTGGAACTTCTACAGTCCCATTATGGGATCATATCTCTACTAATACTATAATTAAATTAATTATAAAAGAATAGTGTAAAAAATTTAAGAATTTCCATTAACAGTTAAAATAGATTTAAATCATTGAATAGGATTATAAGATCGGTCCCATTGTAACTGTAACGAGATTATAGAATTTATCAATACCTTTAGTTGAGGCTAGTCCTAGAAATAGGTGTATTAAGAATTTGTATACCTCTTACTCTTACAAAATATCAGTAGAAGACTAAATGGGCAAAGATTGGTTATACCTTTTGTAATATTAAATAAATTCTAATCTTGTTGCAATATATCTACTATAATTTTAAATTACTGTTACAGCTCCATGGTTCGGGATCTGATATAGGTGGCTCCGGTCTGTCGCATATTTTTGGGTGGAGCGGTCATATTGTTGTTTGTCGGGTTCGATCGTCATCATTGGTTGCATACGAATCGAATGTTTTGCACCCACTAATGTAATCATTGTAATGTGTGAATAAGGATTGTGCATGTCTGTTTGCCTTTTCCGGGAACGGTGGAAGATGAGAAAAATTGGAAACATGATTTTCTGGCAAGCTGCAACTAGTTAACTGTAGGCCCGGTTGTATTTTTATCCAAGTCTAACTTACTTTTACTCTTAATAAATTATCGGTAAGAATTTGTACGATTATTTAATCATAACTTCATATTTAATAACTAATGGAAAAGAGGATTACGAGAATTAAAAAAAAAAAATAGAAGGGGCAAAGCAACCACAATCGCAATCTTGGGGTTAAAGAGTCAATTGCGGATTAAACCGAAAAAAAAAAGTAAACAAATAAAAGGTTTTGGAAAATCAGATATTCAGAAATAGGGTAATTGAAATCGTGCATTTACACAGAGTTTCGTGGTGCTATATTAAAATCGTGTCTATATAAGATTTTAAATACGGTATAGGTGGAAAATTTTCCGAAAGTTTGGATTTTTTTAATCGTTTTTAATTGCATTCTTTTATTCCTTATCCCCCGCAATCATGCTATAACACTTCAAAATGCCGCGATAGGGTACATGGTTATTCACTACCAGAGTTATATATTAAGCAAACGGGTGGCAAACCTTGAATAGATATTAAAACAGTCCGGAAAATATTTTTTTAAAGCTTTAAACTGCATCTGGCCAAAGGGGATTAAAAAAAAAAAAAAAATCAACTGCATCCATGGATTGATGATCATTTACAAGTGGCTCGAATTGTTTGACAATTGCATTTTTTGCTATTTACATGTAATTAAGGATTTATTTGTTCTACTATAACAAAAGTTTCATAGTTGTCAAATGTTACCATGCCATGTCAAATGCTTATAATTTTCGGCCAAAAATAAAAAATAAAAAATCTTAAAAGCTTATAATTACTTCTCTGGAGAGATGGTAGTTTAAAATGATGATAGTGACAGCCTCTAATAGTGGTGGCCAACAAAAAAAATAAAAAATATCTTGATATTTTTCTAACGTGATTTTGTTCGATCGTTAGACACCATTTATAGTTTCGAACGGTATAAAAAAAGGGAAAAAAAAAAAAAAACTTGTGACCTGCCCAAATTTTGCCTTACAATTATTTGGTATTGAAATTCCCTAATAACTGCATTTTAAAGATTATTACAATTAAATTAGACAGTTTGTTTATTATAGCATATATAAAAAAAATCTAGATTTCTTTTATCCCTTTGGTTGAAATAAAGACATTGTAACATCCATATAATTACAATATGTCTAGCCATAAGAATAGAGAGTGAAAAAAAAAAAAAAAAAAAAAGAGGGAGAGAGAGAGAGAGAGAGAGAGAGAGAAGATCCTCACTTGTTTGGATATTTAGTAGACGGAAGAAGTAAATTAAAAGCGAGGAAGTTTCCACAAGTAGTACTAAGAGATGTTGACAATTGGAGGGAATAGAGGAGAAAGCTTATTATCTCTTCATTTTTTTTTTTTTTTTTTCTTAGAAAGTCGGGCCAGTTGTTTGTCAATTTTTGCAAAACTAACTTGTCATGGATTAGCTCAGCCATGTGCAAGCATTTACTTTCTAGATATTGCAAATGCTGTACGCATAATTTTGGAGTGAGGGAGACATACCGCCACTTGGTCCCGAAAGGAGAAAAAAGTTGATGTCATTTCTCTTA
The DNA here is from genome assembly GCA_024138025.1 of Combretum micranthum. NCBI lineage: Eukaryota > Viridiplantae > Streptophyta > Magnoliopsida > Myrtales > Combretaceae > Combretum > Combretum micranthum. The sequence goes on along the minus strand of JAMXBD010001995.1, from coordinate 99,269 downwards.
TTATCCTTATCAATTTATCGTTTTGATTTCATCGGATGGGTTGCTTGAGAATACATGGTAAAGGATAACATTGTACATCAATTAATAATTGTATCAGATACACCTGCCCAGTCTCATCTCCTGGGATGCACTTCTCACAGAATGTATTTTTCAAGTATTCTCTCGCAAGAGTGGCAGAGAGAAGCTGAGACACAAAAAGAAAATAGAACTTGAGGCTACATATATATATATATATATATTTACTCATACTATCCATGACTTCTTCACCATGCTAGCTGTTCACAAGGATGAATGTTGTTTACAAAGAAATAGATCACAATATCAAAATTGAATCAAAAAATGAAAAATCTAATTAAAAATCACAAAATAATTCGTTGAAAGAATTGCTACACATGCCATGTAAAATTAACCGTCAGCTACTGGCTGCAGCAAGCCCCTAATTTACAGCTTCAATGCCCCCATCATATGCAGTATCAACACTATCTCATAGGTCAGATCCGACGCACGTTCCACAAGGATTTAACCAACCAATTCATGCTCCTCCTAAAGCAAAGCATAATTTTAAATGAGGATTATCTTTAAGTGTCAAGAATCTCAACCAATCACCACATGGGACTAAAACATTCTTTAGACGAGGATTATCAAGTAAGGATAAATGATACCTCTGTCAAAACGATATGAAGTCCTTTGATGCAACTTCTTTGTTCATGTAGACAGATCACTTTCTCACAAACGGTTTTTGACATACGAGAAGACGTTGGTCGCTGCCATTTTGAAGGTCAATCACTCTTGCTTCCCAACGAATTTGGGTGGCAAGCATTCTTGCCATCTCTATGGTCCCCATTTTATCAGAAATAACTATCCATCCCTAGTTATCATGATTTCAGACAATAATCATTGCATTAGTACTTTTAAAGCAACAAGTAAACAAAATCAGAATAAACTCGAAATTACAAAAAAAAAAAAAAAAAAAATGAAGAATTGAAGCATATAAGCACCATTGGGGACTCTCATAGGAAATCAGAAAGAAAACTTAAGAATTCCCCTTTTCTCTTTTTGTCCTTAAAGGTATATAATCAAACATGTGTTGCGTCAAATTAACACCATGCATAAAGTTGGAAGATCATGAAGAAGTCTATACCTCAGGCCGTGTGATTCTATCCATCTCCAACAATACGTCCATCATACTGCACTTCTTTTGTACTGAGATGTGAAATGAGATCATTTGCAAAAAGCATATCATATGTTCGAGGATACGTTGGGAATGGTTCACACCTGAAGGATGAAATTTGAAAATCCAATTATTGTTATGATGGAAAACTAAGCAGGGATACTCTTAAACAAAACTGCAGGAGCACAACTGATAACTTACCAGTCGTGTAGAACACCAGCATAACCTTGATCAAGTATCAGAGGAAGGGTATTACGAACACCAATAGGAACAACATTCATAACCCAAACTGACTTCTCCTCCTCCAGGAAAGCATGGTTCAAACTCCCAAAACGAGCATTCATATCCATTACATTACGGATCATGTTATATGGTGGTAGCGGGTCTTCCTCTCCGGGCCTTTTTGGATGGTCTGAGAATATCAAAGGAGTGAGAAGAGACCAGACATTTTTCAAAGATGATTTCCAAAATTGTTGGTCCTCAGAGAGCTCTTCAGGATAGAGTCCTGCAGTGGCATAGGGATTAAAATCACTTCAGCATTCTATGCTTTAACCACCTTTAAGTGAAAAAAGATATTGGACAAAACAACATGGGAAGAATGACATGTCAAGAACAATACTTTCCATGAATCTCAAGCTCAGCTGCAGATAACTGGTAGATGATCTATTCTGAATGGGAGACCAACGCTTTTTGGAAATTCCACTTATGCACGAGACAAGTGGTTGATAATAAGGCTGGGGGTCATCTTCTTTACAAAGTGGGATAGAAGCATGCTTACTGTAATGGAAGCAAAGGAAGGACATAGAAATACATTATCAGCCATAAGAGATAATTTCAGAAATATCAAGAGAGCATTCCGTTTAAACTTACCGAGATTTGTAGCAATGCAAATCTGTGGTTTTCTGCCAGACGAAAGATTCATCCTGCTGAGTCAGAAGAGTCCAACAAATTTTCTCTGTATGTCTCTATGGGATTAGACATGTCTCTATTATTCCTATTGGATGCAATCCCTTGTGCCTTAAAGGTGGGAGAAGTTAAAACAAAGTACCCTCCAGGTTTCAGTACTCGATTCATTTCCAAAAGAAACATCCCATCTGTTTCACAACATGTCATAGGTATCTTCATAAAACAGCTTAATTTATGCCAGAGAGGAAAGATACTGTACCATTGGAGAATTCTTCAAACATCATGTAATAAGTAATCATTTCATATGAATACAACATTAACATCTGAGATCACACCATAAGTTTCTTAACAATGTCTATGTCCCCATTGACTCCGATGTCATCTCACCACTTCATCTATTTTGTTCAGTGGTGTCATTTTAGTACCTCCATTAATTGGAAAACAAAGTTTCAGACATTAGCAATGGGAGCAACAGATTCCAACTACACAGAATGATCAAAGTTTTACTTTCAATTTTGCTGATTTAGCAGCATTATTCAAAATTCAACACGTGCATTCCCTGCCCCGTTGTGAGCAGAGCTGTCCCAGGATTTGAAACAAATAAGTCCAGACATTCTTTTCAACCCGAGAGAACAACCATCCAAGGTAATTTAAACTATATTGAAAAATGTTAAATATAGCATTTGAATTATTCATTTTATTTGTTAGAAGGACTGAATAATTGAAGCAAGGAAGATACAAATATATTCTATGAAAGTACTGCTTCGAACCAAATAAAAAGACCGATAAAGATATGCTAATCAAAACACTCTTAGATTTAGAGTACCTTTCTCATCCCAGATGATGCCACATTGAGCACAATGAACCATGTCAAATGATAGCGATGGATATGGAAGTTGCTTGGAAATGAAATTGCCAATCATAGCTGGAAGACCTCTCTCAAGGGCCAGCTGAACTTGACTACCAGTGGCCTCATATGCCGCAATGCAGAGAGGCATTATATTCAAGGAAAGAAGATGAGCCCCAAAACTACCAAAACCACAGCCAATGTCCAGTACGGTGCGGACCTGTACAAAACAGTAAACGAAATAAACCATCGTCATTCATATAACTGCCTTTTTCTGGGGCCAAATTCACATCACTCCTAAGAAAAAAAAAGATAATAAAGGACTAAATGTAGGAATAAGAAAACTAACTACAGTATATAGTTAAACAATAGAAATATGCTCCTAGGCTGACAAGCTATCACCCATTGAGACAGGAAGTGGAAACCATCCTGTAATTAGAACCAGTGAAACACAAGGAAGACTTACACCGGCTTGAATGAATTCAGTGTCACTTCCTAATCCTAACATCTCTGCAAGTTGGCGAGAATAATCTTTGACACCATCAAAGACTGAGCCATCATCAGAGTGAAATGCAATCTGATTCTCTTCTAGCAGCATCATCCTACATAATTTAACAAAATGCAAACATAAAGTCAACATATATTCCACAAAGTATTGCATACAAGGAGGAACAATTAGCACAAAATTTTATTTCTAAGTGGTTTTCCAATACAGAGAGCTGGGGTAAATTAAGCAGATCGAGTGAGTTTGCTTAATTGACAGCACAGGACTAACTAGAGAACACCGTTTAGTCATGCTTCCAGATGAAAGAAACTGATCTTTTGTGATCTTCACATTTCCATTCCATATCACATCTCTACCAGCAGGCCACCGAAGAGGGCTCTTATATTCTTTTGGAGGGCGAACAATGCAATGGTCTGCTTCTGTCGATAGCTCACAATGCCGATCAAATTCTTCCCCATCTTTGTACCCAGATAATAAATTTGCCGTAACATTGTAACATGGAACAAAACTCTCCTTTCTTTGCCACAAAGGCTAAGCTCCTTCTGCCGGTTAGCACCCTGTGAAAGGGACCTTAGTTCCAAATAATCAACAGCAGCTTGCTCCTTTAGCCTTCTATAATTCGTGTATATATCTGGTACTTGTGTTGTAGGCACTGGATCAAATGAATTAGAAGAAGATGATCCCAGTACAGATATTAGTGCAAGGACACTAATGAGGCACAAGAGCACCCAACTCAGTGGCGGTCTAGGGCCGAAAACAAGAGAAAGTTTACTCAACCAGGGGCTTCTCATGTCCAAATTTTACCAAAAACCCTTCAATTAAGTCAGCTATATGTGAACTAGATGACCAATATCCTCAACCTTATTCTCTGAAAACTACAGATATAACCTATCATGACGATAAATTCCTTCAACAAATTGACCGCCCACTACCCTTGTACTTTCCGAAACTCCCACATGATCAATCAAAATACGGCACAATTCACAGAATAATTCCACGATAAGCAACTGCCCCTCCAATAATCCAGATCAGGTTGCTGAAAGCTTTTCACCAGTGCGTCGGATCAACTAATACGAAACCCCTCGTAATGCTGGTGTTTCATACCAACTTTTCATACAATGCATATGAAACATCAGCTGATATCAACTCCAATTCAGGTCAATGTCGATCTGCGCAAAAACAGAAAGTCAATGAATCATCAAGCAATCATAACAAAACAACACAATTAGCTCCACAAAACATCATTAACCTCACCCGAAACCACAATCCAATAAACCCCAAAAGAAAGAATAGAAATTGCCAAAAGATACACTCTAAAACTACCACAAGATTCCAAATTCCCATTTCCCCGTTACATTTTCTCAGGAAACAAACACAATGCGGGCAAGAAAACTCACATCAATGCACGGATCTCGCAAAGCAGAAAAATCAAAACAATCCCGGATCAGATCAGCATTAACAGAAAACGAATTAATAAATACATAAGCATAAATCAACTAACTTTTTAAGCTTTGAATGCAGCAAAAAAGGAAATTCGTCCAAAAATAGAAGGGTGGGAAAAACAAAAATAACGAACTTACAATTTGGGTGTTAGGGTTTGAGAAGAAAAATTTTAACAGCTTTTTTTTTTTCCCCCCTGTGGATTTGATAGCGAAACGGGGTGACTTTTTTCTGGTTAAGAAAGACACAGATACAGCGGGAGATGAAGATGCCAAAAATGGGTAATGTGAAATTAGAGTGCAGTTAATACTTATATATAATATATTTATATTCGTCGCCAATCGACATTCGGATCCAAAGGCTCCGATGTTTACACTGGCCAGACAACAACAAACAGTGCACATCGTATTTATTTTATTTTGTTTTATTGAAGTTTCGTTTATTTATATCTATCACAGGTTAGTAAGCTAATAAAAATAAATTTAATAATTATATAATTTATTAAAAAATCATATTACTGTTTCACGAGCGGGAGAGGTTAAGATGGATTTGTATAAATCATAATCCAATCAAGATAATATAATATATATTTGAATTAATTTCTTGTTTAAGATACTAATTGAAATTAATTCCTTAAATAAGGTCAAAATGAAAATAATTACCAATTTACCACATTAAAATCGCATTTTTATTACAGGATATACGGGTGAACAGTAAATCCATGTATATCACATTTTTAAAATACGATATACACGTGCATATCGAGACTATAAAACGCGATATATATTTGATGTATAGAGCAATATCGCAATTAATAATTACGATATTATGACAGTAGTCAAACATTAAATCGTGATTCTTTCATGCGATTTTTGTATAAAATTGCATATCATGTTTCTTAAATGCGATTTTGCAACTGAAAATTGGTAATTAATTTAATCCAAACAGTATATTAGTAATTATTTTGTATAGGGACCTTAGATATGTATTGGACTCATATATATTTTATTTTTAATATTATAACATTATTGCTTTTTAAAAATTTGAAACTTTAGAGTTTTACTCTTTTTATCTTTTTATTTGGTTTAAGTTTACTTTTATTAAGTTGTCGATGCATTTTAAAATCCTGTTGAATTTCATAACATCAAATTTGATTTTATTTTTTAACATCATGTTTGATTCAATAAAATTAAATAAGATTATAAAAAAAGAATAATTTAAAATGATTTTGATGAGATTCTTCAAGTGAAATGATTAAATAAGAAATAACTATTTTAGGATAATGAAAATAGAACACTAATTATATTCCTGTCAAATCAAATGCAACATAAAAGTTAAAATAGTTTGATTGGACCGAATCCTGCTTCAGCTATCAAGAAAATTTGAAAGGATAATTGAAAGCTATTTCATATTTGTAATTTATTGACTAATAACTGATTGAATCATCCAAGTCCAATTATTTAAAAAAAAAAAAGTGTTTCTTTTTCCTTTTTCATTTTTCATCATCAAGTGCTTATAGGTAACGGTTAACAACTTAACATCTATCTATTTATTTATTGTTTTTGACTTTATTCATGTTTTTATTCTATTCATTCTGAATTTCATAATGAAAGTATTCAGAAGGAATATTTGGAATTTACGGTGCTGCTCTGCTCCTTCTGTAACATTTTTAGCCTTTCCTGCGTGCTTGGTCAGTCTAGGCTGCCTATAGGTCATGGAGCCTGATATGTCTTATGATCCGATCCGACTCATAATATGATACTGTTCCGGTTAAAATGGTTTGGTAATTTTTGTCCCTTCATATTGTGGAATTTTTATTTTGCATCGTATGTGTATTTGATTAATTATTAATTTATTTATATTATATTTATATTTATTCTATTTAATTAATTTATGGATAAAATTATCGATTTTTCATCGTATTAGTTTTTTGATAAACATTGTTTGTTTTATTAATTTGACTCATTTGTGTTACAAGTTGCAACTTATACTTGAGTGTTTTTATGAAATTATCTTACATGTTGTTTTTATCTAACTAGTATAAATTTATTTAAATTGAAAGTATAAAACTAAAAATTTAAAATTTAAAATGAAGAAGGGAAGAAACGAAACGTTAATCTGTGGATACCCAATAGAAATCCATCGAAACTTAAAACATATAATATTGCTTAGATTCGAGGATAGATATTATATAATTATCGGGCCTAATTTCCTTTAATTCGATTTATATCAAATACTAATTGTTTGACATAAATTCTTGACTAAGAAGTAATGGAAATTTTTAATTTAAAATAGATATATTTTGGAGTCGCTACCCGTTTGAAATTAAGAAAAAATTAAATACCTAATTTTGCTATTGATTTGCAGTAAAATTGATTTTAAAATCAATTTTTCTTTTGAAAAAAGGAACAAGAGATATTGAGTTCGAGGACTATCCTATTAACCTAATTGGTTACCATCTTTTAATTTATTAATTATAAATTGTCCCCTAAATATCCTAAAATTTCATATTATAATATGTATATATATATAATTTTCACTAATTTCATCCAAATTCATAAAGTTGATCAAATTTACAAAAAAGAAGTTAACATTTATACAATTGTAAACTAAATACAAAAATAGCAACATCCACAATATTGTATCAATTTCAAAAAAAAAAAAATTTACATTTTTTTAAGTCACTTGTTAGATACTTATATACCAGTTATTCGGGATCAGACAACACGTAATTTTTTTATTTGATGAAAATTTAGTTTGTAGATTAATTTTAAATACTCGAAATCTTATCTTTTTAAGCTTATTAAATGTCAATAATTTAAAAAATTGAATTTTTAAATAGTGAATACTAAATCTATGAAATTAATTTGTAAAAGCAGGTCTCTAAGGGGCAAAAGTTTTGAACAAGACATTTCATGCTATGACAAGGAAATACTGTCACAAATTAAATTACAGTGGAAGCCTATTGATTTTTTAATACATGGATGAAGACAAATTTACGCATATGGTTAATTAAAATATTCCTAAAGTTTGTACTTGCAAAACGCTGATTAAGGAATTTATTAATGGAATGTCATGGTAAAGGTTTTTATGTTAGTATCCTATTAATATACATATTCACAATGATGGGACAAATATTATGGGGATCATGTTATAAAATATTAAATTAAAATTACTATGCATCATGTCTGGTATTTTCTTTTCGTTTGAGAATTTTATAATACATCAAATATTTATGTACCTATCACAATGTTAACGACCATATTAGTCATATGCCGAAAACAGGAATCTCACATTGGCATGCATATATAATAAATATGACTAATTTGACTAAAGGGTCCATAACCTGTAAAATAACATCTGATTAGCAACCATAAATGATGAAACTTTCTTTTTTTTTTTTTTTTTTTGGTTAATATCAGATTTCCTAGAAAAAAGACAACACACCTCCTCCACGGAACCATGCATATTTATGTTGTTGTTGTTGTTGTTATTTAGGTTATTGTTATAATATTGTTAATTTCATTATCATTACAGTTTTTCCGCTGCAAAATTAACATAAGTAAAATAAAACTTTTTAGTGCTATACGAATATTATTAAAAAAAGGATCCTTGACATATAGTATTTACATAATCAATAACACATGGCATTTAGCCTGCAGACCCAAATTTGTTAGTAATTAAATCATCCACAAAAACACATCAATTACATTAATCTAAGAAAATGTACATAATATTCTAGTATTAATGATCTAATATCGAGACAAATAAAAACTCCTGCAGAAAATGGTCAACAAACCTGTACACGCACGGATTTTGTCAAGCCTTTGGTTCGAGCTCGATACAGATGGCAAAGGGCAGCGTCCGTCCTAGTTTGAGAGGTTGGTGCGTGCGCTTGCGATCGTGGCTTGACTCCGATGGGGTTGATGTTTGATGAAAGTCGTGGGTTTGGCTAGCCGTGGTTTAGATGGGTTTCGTGTCTGCTGCGAATTTGATGGAAGTGTCGCGCAGAACTTCTATGTTTGGCTTGGGTGCTAGGGAGAGAAAGTCACTAGAGAGCGAGGTTAGGAATAAAGAGGGGGAGAAGTCGTTCCAGATGATCCCGCTTTCAATCATCCTCCTCCTTTTATAAGTAATCTACAAATCTCCTACGAACCTTCACCTCGATCCAGTTCATTCATTATCGATAAACCCAAATCGGAATTAATAATTATGCAAATAAAGTTTTGATTTTTATCTTTAAATTTTTAATCCGACTTTTACATATTTTAGTGTAAATCCGTATCTAGTTATAGTTTAGAGATAATTTTCACATAGATTTTAGCAAGATTTTGATAAAGACATGATAAAACGGTTAATATTTGATTATCTTTGATAAACATATGAGCTTATTTTTAATTTTCTTTTTGCATTCTCTGCTCTTCCAGTAGTTTCCATGCGTTGTTTGGAGCTCACACACTGCACACTCTGCACAAACCAGTTGAACTGAACCTGTAAATTGATTTAGTTTGCACTCATTAATACTATACAGAGATATGGACCTAACCTCTTTTTTTTAGCAAGTCCAAATGACGAGTGATGTCAACGTAATTTCCTTTTATTATATATTTTTATTCATTTTCTTATTATTGTTATTTTTCTTTTGGAACATTTATATTCTTCATTTTTTATTCTTATATCTTGGCAAAAAGTGAAACACACAAAGGGAGACAAAAATAGGGTGTATACAATAATATATAAAAATGAAGAAAAAAGTTGTTTCTTAATAAATATACACTCTCTTTATCCAAGTATTCGCTAAGAGTCATATAATGCTATGTTCATTGTAAAATTTGCTAGGATCCTGCATTTATGAAAAATTTTATGATTGTTACAAGAGCAATCTTGTAAATTATTGAATTACTCAAATTTATACACACATGTAAATGGAATCATAAAATACCTATTATATTAACTCCTATCATCGTACAATGAGTTGGACAATCTTTCAATGAAACCCCAAGAGTTCAGTCTTTTAAATATATATATATATATATATATATATATGACATGTTAAATTTTACTTTATACTATGTAATAATGAACTTGATTAAATTCAACAAATACAGAGAAAATTCAACCAAATACTATCATGCTTGTACCATACATCTAATATAAATCCATACTTGATTGATACTATACTTTGTTGTTATTTTATTTTCTATTAGATTCAATTTTATTTTTAATGGTTTAAATTTGAATATCATAATGTTTTTTTTTTTAATTTTATAATGATTTAATCGAAAAAATACAAGTAAAAAGAAAAGATTCATAAATTTCATAAAGCTAGGTACGACTTGGCATATATTCTGAGATGGTTTAACATGATTAAATAATTGGCCGCATTTTTAAATTTTTCAAATATGTATTTATAGGGTAGAATACAAGATCAGAGTTCCGAGCTCCCACTCTATTTATCTTAGTTTCTTCAAACATTTGACAAAACGAGTTACGAACCCGCCAAATACGCGGATTAAATTTTTTAATTATAATTCAATTTATTTATGAATATAAAAAAAATATAAATATTACTAAAAAAATTAACACTTAAAGAATACAAAATAAAAGATAATATTAAAGAGTTCATGATTATAAAAAGTGATAAAAATTTCATGCATTTATTTTTAGATAAATAATATGTAATGTAGGGAGAGTTGAAATCCTTAAAGCTGTGGAAACGCAATGTCAAGGGTTATTTCAGTTTAAATTACATCACCCCAATGTTGCAATCATTTTCATAAAACTTAAAAGTCACAACCCTTCTTATTAATATGAAAAGATTAATTAAAAATAATTAATTTAATTAGTAAAATGATGTAAGTGGTGAAAAAGATATTATTAATAAAAGGATGCAAAGATAAAAAAAGGTACCAAAGTTACGTAGATACAAGCATAAAGCTTCTCTTATTGAATATGAAGTATATGTTGGCTAGTTAGCTGTCTAGCTACACCACAGCTGTACTATATTTATTTCTTGTTGTCCACGTGTCTTATTTAGGTAGACTTTTGAGCTGCATATATATATATATATATATATCTTGTATAATTCTATCGTAACTAATTGAAGCATTATCATTTTCACATTCTATTCATTACTCTCTATTTCATTCCTTTCTCTGTTCTTCCTTCTCTGCTTTGTATCTTTATTTCTTAAGCGTAGTAGTAGGAAACCGGATTCATTCTCGATTATCATATGGTATCAAAGCTCGTTACGTTTTGTATTCTCGATCATCACATGTTATCTTTACTTCAATTCATCCAAGTTTCCTCTTGATCAAAAAGTGTTTGCTGTTTTGTTTCTATGGATCATGAATTTGTCAAATCAAGGAATTAGCGATCCTTTGCATTTATTTGGTTCTGATAATCCTAGCATGAATGTACGAAATCAGATTTTCAATGGAAGTAATTTTCTTCCTTGGAGTAGATCTGTTAGAATGGCCTTAGGTGCCAAAATGAAATTAGGTTTTATTGAAGGGACGATTCCTAAACCATAGGAAGGTTCTATTGAATTTACTAAATGGACTAGTTGTGATTACATGGTAACATGTTGGATTCTTAACTCTATGACCGTTGAATTAGCTCAAAATTTCATGTATGTGAAGTCAGCACATGAGCTATGGAAAGAAATTCTTGAACATCATGGCTCGGCTAATGGCCCTTTGTTGTTTCAACTTGAACATGAATTATCAAATTTGAAACAAGAAAACATGATAGTAAGAGCCTATTATAATAGGTTAAAGAGAAGTTGGGATGAATTGGCAGCCTTGCGAATTTTTCCTACTTGCACTTGTGATAGATGTGCTTGTGACTTGAAACATAAACTTCAAGAGTATTATACACAAAGTAAGTTTATGCAATTTCTCGGAGTCAAGTTTTGTCCATGGAACCCTCTCCAAGTGTCAATCGGGCTTTCTACTTAATTCAATAAGTAGAAACTCAAAGAAAAGTTACGGGAGCTTTGAATAGCAATGTGGAAATATCAATACATAGTGTACAGACAGGAAATGTTCAGAACTTTACTAATAGAAAGAAGTTCAAGAAGGTTATTTGTAAGCATTGTAAGAGGGAAGCACATAGCATTGAAAGTTGTTTTCAACTTATTAGTTATCCTATTGGTTTTAAAGGCAAAAGAAATGTAAGAGGCACACAAGTGAAAATGGCTGCTGCTGGTGCCATGTCTCAAAGGCATGTGGCTCCCTTTGAAATTGATGTACCTATTACTAATAGTAGCTATGCTAGTGAATGCTCCATAGGTTTTGACAAGAACATGATGCAATTCTTATGCACGGAAACGATTAAGATGATGAAAGAGCAAGGGAATAATGAGCAAATAAGAGCTAGTGAACAATGTTCATTATGTAGTTATCATTTTTTATTCTTATTGTTTTAGCTCTATAGGTAATGAAAAACGATCTTGGATTTTAGATAGTGGTGCAACAAATCATATGTCACCTTATTTTGATCTTTTGTCCAATATATACACTTTATCCAATTCGATACCTATTAAAATGCCTGATGGACACACAACTTCTGTCAATAAAACAGGTTCCATTCCAATTTCTTCAAATGTTACTCTAGACAATGTTCTTTACACCCCATAATTTGGCTACAACTTGTTGTCTATACATAAACTTGCTAGGGATAACAATGTTGTTGTTCAATTCACTTCCAAAATTGCCTTATACAGGACTTGAAGAGTAATAAATGCTTTGCTGTTACAGAAGAGCACAAAGGTCTTTACATTCTTCAAAGAGAGGATGTTTGTGTTTCTCCAATTCTTGATGATTTAGCAGGTCATGTATCTCATATTAGTAGTAATAAGAGTTATGATTCTTTTGTGAGATTGTTTCACAATAGACTTGGCCATTCTTCAGTTGTAAAATTGAATATTTGAAGATTGTAAATTTTTATATTTCAAAAACTTTGTTTGTTCTACTTGTCAAGAGGCTAAGTTTTATAGACTTCCTTTTAAAAGAAATGACAAAGTGTCTTCATCACCATTCCATTTAATCCATTAAGATGTTTAGGGACGTTTTCATATTGCTTCATTGAGTGGTGCTCGATATTTTCTTACTATTGTAGATTATTGTTCTAGATGTACTTGGACTTACTTGCTTAATAATAAATTTCAGGTACCCGATATTTTATCACATTTTTTCACATATATTCAAAATCATTTCCAAGTTTGTCCCAAGTTTGTAAGATTTGACAATGGGGGAGAATTTTTGTCTAAAACTTGTCAATCTCTTTTCCATTCTTTAGGCATTGTTCATCAACATACCATATCATATATACCTCAACAAAATGGTCGTGTTGAAAGAAAACATCGTCATTTACTTAACACTTCACGAGCTTTAAGAATCCATGCAAATTTGCCTAAAGAATTTTGGGGTGAATACATTCTTGCTGCCACATATCTTATGAATTGTATGCCTACATCAATTCTTTCTTGGAAAACACCTGTTGAAAAACTTTTTGGAATTGTTTCGGGTTATAATCACTTAAAGGTGTTCAATTGTTTGTGTTTTATGAAGAATGCTTCATGCTTCATTGATAAATTTGATCCTCAAGGAATAAATGTGTCTTTCTTGGTTATGTTAGTCAATCCAAAGGATATAGGGTATGTGATTTGGAAATTAAATCTGTTTTATGTCTAGAGATGTTATATTTTTTGAAACTCAATTTTTGTTTCGAGATTCTGGTTTTGCCTCTGTTCTGTTGAGTCTATTAATCATTGTCCTTTAGCAGACATTGATTTCGATTTTCATCCTTGAAATCCTCAACCTGTAGTATATATCCCTGACGTTGTGACTAAGTCTCACGATTATATACCTACTTTATCAGCTACGACACTTAGAAGATCTTCGAGAATTCGACAAACACCTAAATGGCTTGAAGCTCTTGTGCATTCCCTTTCTACTTCTTCCATAAATACAGCTGTTCCAAACACTCCTCTTCACCATTGCCATATCCATTGTTTCCTTCTTATTCTTATCTACGTGATTGTGTTGCATCATTAGCTAATGTCCTTTCAATTCGAGAACCTTCTAATTACTTAGAAGTAGCTACTCAACAAGAATGGATTGATGCTATGCAACATGAATTGAATGCTTTAGAATTGAATGATACATGGGAATTAACCTCTTTGCGAAAGGGAAAACAAGCTGTTGGATGCAAATGGGTCTATAAAATTAAACATAGACCTGATGGGAGTGTTGAAAGATATAAGCTAGGTTGATTGCAAGGGGTTTACACAAATAAAGGGGGATTATACTGAAACATTTTCTCCAATTGTTAAACCGAGTTTAGTTAAAGTTGTTTTGGCTATAGCTACCATTTTGGGCTAGCCTCTTCATCAAATAGATATCAATAATGCCTTTCTTCATGGGCATTTGGATAAAGAAATCTACATGATGCCTCCTCCTGGTTACTCTAAAGCTTCTACTTCCTAAGTATGTCATTTCAAGAGGTCTTTGTATGGTCTTAAGCAAGTGGCTAGGCAATGAACTTCAAATTGTCTTCTTATCTTCTTTCACAAGGATTCATTCAAACCTCTCATGATCATTCTTTATATACTCAATTTTTTTCTACTGGTTCCATTGTTAGTCTTTTTTATGTTGATGATATGCTTTTTGCAGGCACTAATTTTGATGATATTGCTCATTTGAAGGTTTTTTTGCATGATAGATTTACTATCAAAGATCTTGGTTTGGCTAGATATTTCCTTAGGCTTGAATTATATCATTCTGCTGTTAGCTTATTGATTCATCAACGAAAATTTATTCTTGATACTTTAATAGATGCAGGTTTATTCGCTGCAAAACCAACATCCACTCTTCTCCTAAGTGGTTTTAAGTCTGATCCTACTTCTGGTGATTTGCTCAATAATGTGTCCTTTTATCGACGTCTTGTTGGGAAGCTCCTTTACGTTGCAATGACCAAGCCCGACATCACCTTTATTGTCTACTGTTTGAGTAAGCTCATTTCTGCTCCTCAGGTGCCTCATCTTCGAGCTCTTTTTCACTTGCTTCGTTACTTTAAGGGCACAATTCATGTAGGCCTCTTTTATGCTACTGATTTTCTTTCCAATTACATGGTTATTGGGATGTTAATTAGGCTACCAATGCTTATGATCGGAAGTCTATATCTGGTTATGCCATCTTGCTTGGTTCTTCTTTGATTTCTTGGAAATCAAAGAAACAGAGTATTATTGCCACATCTAGCACAGAGCTGACTACCGTAGCCTTGCTTTTGCCACTAAGGAGCTCTTGTGGATTTCTTACTTATTGAGAGATCTTCATATTGATATTCAGTTGCCTCTTACTTTATCTTGTGATAATAGATCTACTTTGCTCATTGCTTCTAATCCTTGTACATTGATATTGATATTCATTTTGTCCATGACTATGTTCGTAGTGGTTTTCTTCGGTTAGCATATGTTTCTTCCCGTGCCCAGCTTGCTGATCTTTTTACAAAGTCCTTACTTACTGCTCAACTTGAGTCTCTTTCCTCCAAGTTGTCTCTCCGAGGTGATCCAACTTGAGGGGGGGATATGAAGTATATGTAGGCTAGTTAGCTATCTAGCTATACCATAGTTGTACTGTATTTATTTCTTGTTGTCCCAGTGTCTTATTTAGGTAGACTTTTGAGCTGTATATATATCTCTTGTATAGTTCTATTGTAACTAACTGAAGCATTATCATTTTTATATTCTATTCATTACTCTCTGTTTCATTCCTTATTCTGTTCTTCCTTCTCTGCTTCGTATCTTTATTTCTCAAGCGTAGCAGTAGGAAACCGGATTCATTCTCGATTAACACATTGAAAAGTACCAAAGTAAGAAGAACTATTTATTATAATAGAAATAACACAACAATTATTATTTATTTAAATATATTGCAATTTATGTTACAAAATTTTGATGAAATAATATGTTATTAAAAAACTATTACCATTTTTAAATAGTGCAAGCAAAATAACGTACTATAAGTTTGATACAAAAATTGCAACTATTTGTAAAGTTACATCTATGTAAAAACACCATTTCTTGTACAAGTTTAATAGCAAAAAAATTATAAACTATTAAAATTATTCTATTACTATTTATTTACATATCATTGTTTTATGGAACATTCTTTTATCATGAATGATGATCACATTCATGTATAAAGACATCTTGAAGAAAAGCTTTCTAAATCATATGGGATGAAGGGGAGAAAAAATTTATCAATGAAAATCATTATATCACCAAAAAATTATTTTAATAATTAATATGTTTATATCATATATCATTAATTATTATAAATATAGGACAATTACTATCAATTCTTTATATTTTTTCAATCTAATGTCATGATGAATTACTTAAAGGGAACTATCCTTTCTCAAATCATTAGAGTGAAACATCGCCACATAAAGGATTGTTTTTTCTTGTTTATATTTTTGCTTGCATTAACTATGGAAAGGATTACTATTCAAAAGTGAAAGATATGAATTTGAAAACACTTATTAGTATATAAATTATCAATAAAGAGATTTGCTTAAAAAATAGAGCAGCAGATCATTGATATGAATGCATAAGTGAAATTATTCTAGATTGTAAAAAGAAAAAAAAAACTTGATTTTAAAAAAAATTCAAAGGGTAT
Organism: Combretum micranthum; assembly: GCA_024138025.1. Classification (NCBI taxonomy): domain Eukaryota; kingdom Viridiplantae; phylum Streptophyta; class Magnoliopsida; order Myrtales; family Combretaceae; genus Combretum; species Combretum micranthum. The sequence continues at coordinate 82,716 of JAMXBD010001995.1, read as the reverse complement.
ATGCAACATCAAAAATCAACCATCATGTGATTTCAATGGTACTGTTATAGTTATTTTCATTGTCTTAAAAAAATAAAGCAAAAGAAAAAAAAAACAACAGTGCCAATTCATTGATAACTTCAAAAGTTTAATTTCGCAAATCTCAACGAATCATATACTTAAGACATATCGCGTAAAATGACGTAAAAGTAGTCATTTCAATAATCAACGTCATATTATAAATTGCAAATTATAAAATGATTTCAAAATAAAAAAAAAAACTAAAATATACTAAATACATAAAACTTTCTAAATAAGATTGTAATGGATTAAGTAAAGGACTCTCTCTCTCTCTCTATATATATATATATATATATAGAGAGAGAGAGAGAGAGAGAAATGTCTATACATAATTTATGTGAAAGTTAAATATTTTATAACATTCTACGACTTACTAAACATACAATTAAGGTGAAAATTTAACCACTCAAACATACTTCAACTGTATAATTAGCATAAAGATTTCGGGTAATGAGATAGATAATTTCACAATCAACAATTTACATGCAAACTTAAAAAAAGATAATAATAATAAAGTGTGTGGAGTCCTCAAAATCTATGTGTGTATATGAACTTAAATTTGAAAACAAACTTAATTATTGAGATAAGAAATGTTATAAATAATGTGTATATTTGATCTTATCATGGTGTCTCTTGAAGAGAAAAACAAAGAAAGAAAAGGTTGAAAGAAATGAACAATATCAATATAATTAGCTATATTTAAATTGATAAGATGATTTTTTTTCTTGTTTTTTTTATTCTTTTTGGATATTGCATAACCTCCCTTTAATAAGGAAAAAAAACAATCAAATATTGTAGATAAAGAAAGAAAATGAACAAACCATTACCATTGAAATAGAGAGCACATTATGAAAAATAAATTGAGAACTGCAATTTGAAAACAAAGACAAAAGAAGATTAATTGGAAGGAAAAAAAAAAAAGATGGAGATGGAATGGTTGAAAAATATATTGGAAAGAGAAAGCAAGAAAGGAAATATGGAATTAAGCGGGTAAGGCAAGAATTAAAATGAGCGAAAAACCACAAAGACATAGAGAAAGAAGAAACTATGTCAAATATATAGCAAATTTATTAACAACTGTACTTGTTAGAAAATGTAAAAGGAGGTATTACAAATGAAAATGTACTATAACTCAAAAACTTTAGAAATTATATATTATAAATGGATTGAAACGAAACTATATTCATCTTGAACCAATTCACTTATATGCCAGGCTATAAGAGTAAACGAGTCCACTCGATAAGATAAAGTATCGAATAAAAGTTCAATCTCAAACTCAAAATTTGAATCAAAATTCAAAATTGACATATAATATTGATGTATTAACTTGAGTGGGACATGGCCTACACATAAGTCTGACTTTAAATTTTCAAAATAAGGCTGTCTTAGTTGTGTGGAAACATTATGAGGACATAGCTTTATAATCCAAACATATTGTGATAATATGTTTTAGTAGCCACACTCAATTGTATTTAAAGTTTTTTTTTAGTAAATATTAAATCAAATTCAAGTAATTTACAATTCGATTTAGCTTGTTATATCTCATATCATAAGCCATAATTGTTGTTAGACAACATAAATTGATCTGTCTACAATGTACCACACGGTATGCATTATCTAGCAACCTCCTAATGATTTTAGATATGTTTTTTAAATAGTTAAAATAACTGTAGTACTAAAATATTATTTAACGATAGTAAATAGTAAATTGGGGAGATTTATCCATCTATTAAGTGCATTTTATATAAATATAAATAAATATATGTAAACTTTGCTCTGTATACCTCTTATTTTGCACACCTAAAGTTTTTTTTTTTTTCTTTCTGAGTAAATATTAGTTAGGCAACACATATTAATAATCATAGTTGAACTTACTCTCTACTAATTTTGTATCTACAAAATTATATAGTGTCCACGGGATGTCCCATCCCATTTCTAAATTTTCCCTCAACTCTTACATGGTTTTTTAAGAATTTGTGCCTTCTCCTCCATTGTTCTTTTGTCAAATCGAATGCTATAGTTGCGTATAAAACTATTATATTTTCACACGCTCCAAGTAGGCCAGCATGACAAGGCCGAAGTGTATGTCATGTAATAATTTGGCACCTGCGGTAAAGAGATATCCCAGTGAAAGTGATTGCGCCATGATAACGTGGATAACTACTGACCGTTCAAGTTCAATCAAACGGGCCAATGGACGGTACAGATCCTAGCATTGTCATTTGTGGAATAGGGTGAGAGATTCGTGATTGCCTCCTTTGGTAGTTAAGAAGACATTAGACTTAATGATTTGAATAATCAATTTTCATAAATGATTAGTTAGAACAAGTTTTCTCCTCTGATCAAAGCTTAATCGAGGTTGTATTCATCTTTTGATGATTAATTAATATTTTATGTTTGTCTGACGGAAGAAGAAGAAAAGAAATAGGCGGGTTGGTACGGAAAAAGAAGAAGAGTAGGTACTAGGTAGTGAAGCTTCGTTTTTAAGAAATATAGGTACTGCTGGAACGCTATTCCACCTCACCACGTAACTTGTAATGTAAAATTCAATTTTTATCATTTAAGCATAAACACAAAATTTAAGGATCACTACGGTCTAAAAAAAGTAAACAAAAGCACTCCGCTAGACATCTTCGAGGTCCGGTTTTGAATTGGAAATTAAATTGGAATTGCTGTGGAGGTTTCAAAATTAGAACTTAACTAATTGCGTACCGTTGGTTTTTTGGTTATCAGACCTAGAACAAGATAGATTCGACGGTTTTAATTTGTTTTATTATAAAACATAAAAAGAATAAAATAGAAGAAAATAAAATAATATTAAAAATATACTTTTTAATAGTTGAATTATTTAATATAAGGAGTGAAAACTTTTTTACCTATTTATAGTATTTAATAAAATTATTAACAATACAACAAATGAATGCATGTATATATAGTTTGATTTATATAGACTTTTACCAAAAATAAAATCATTTTCTTTACCAATAGGATATGTATTTGTTTAATAATATTCTTTTTTACCTTGAGTGGATTTTGTGATGTTATACTATTAATACTATAATTTAAACTGGATGTATTTGTATGTAAATAAATGAACAACTTCAAAAAAATTTATTTAAAAAAATTTATATAAAAAAGATTGAAAACTTCAATACTCTTAGAATCAATTATTATTATGAGTCCAAAATTTATCTTATTTATAATAAAATTCTTTTTTTTTTAATTTTATCTTAAAAAAATGAGTAGTTTTATAATTCTAGAATCTAATTAGTCTTAAAATTCTAGAACCAAATCTGGTGGTTCTTGTTTCGGCTCAGGCAATGCCTATGCTTAATGTATATTCTGACTTAGTTCAGGTATGATTAATCAAATTCAAATAAGAGGAATTTGGTCATAAAAAAAAAAAAAAAAACAAATAAGAGGTAGACAAGTAACTATTGCCAAACAAGTCGAACCTGTTGAACCAAGAATACCGTCCAAACTTGAGTTTTAATCTATTTAATTTAATGATATAACCAGATAACTCGAATTCGAGTCTAGCTAAAATAGATTTTCGACGATGTGAAGCTATATGTGGACATCATCACCGGACGTTTCGAACCGCGAACCGTCATCGACGGTTCTGTACCCGGAAACCGCTCCGTCAGGGACGGTTATGAATTGTTGAAGGACACGCCGAAACCAGCAGGTCTTAGCGGTTCGTCCACGAGGAACCGGCGATTCCACCAGTTCCGACCAGCCATATATAAAAAAAAAAAAATAACAAACGCACACACACAGAACACGAAATGATTTTGGTGTTGGGGTGGGGTAGAGAGGCCGGTCTGTTTTATTAAAAAAAAAAGAAAAAGAAAAAAAAACTTGGTTCACGGTTCACGGTTCACATAGAATCGGAACCGTTAGAACCGGAGGTTCCGTGGAACCGTGAACTGCCCCGGCTCTAGCGGTTTCTGTTTCGGTTCCCTGAAATGTGGAACCGTGAACTAGCGGATTCGGTTCGAGTCTGAAACCGACCCGAACCGTGTCAATATCTAGCTATATGTACGCACTATTCATAATAATTCAAAGAACAAATCCGGTACAATATTTAATAGGCATCCATATGCACTGTTTTTCATCTAGCTGTGAAGGGTAATTTTTAACACTTCAAATTGTATTTATACTCTTACATGCACACTATAATACTAATAAGTAATAATACAGATGGCTATTTGTTTCATTATTTCGGTATCATTCTGGCATTATTTTGGTATCATTTTCAAATTGATGTTTATAAAGAAACCGATACCGATGAAAAATTGACAGTTTTACTCATAAACTGATCAAACTGAATCGATGTCGATATAATACAAAAAAGTTATGATACTGAATAGATATAAATATAATACTGATAAAAATCCGACAATCCAAATAGGTTTGCCTAGTTTTTGTCTTTATTATAGGCTGTTTATATGTTTATTACTTTTTCTTTTGGTAGAATTTAGAACTTAAAGTATAGGATATGAATTCATTACTCTTGAAATCATCCTGTAACATTTAGTACTTGTTATAACTTATCTAGTTGAGTAGGATATTACAAATACTAGAACTAATATTGGTATAGTTACTCCTTTGCCTCTATATCCGATATGAATTTAAATATAACGAGTACTTATTTATCTATTTTTTTCCTAAATAACCAAGCTTAAATGGACTCATTCAAGTCAAGCTTAACTAGATGCTCATTTCTTTGTTGCAATTATAATGATATTATGGTAATCTTTGGAAACCCAAGCAAAGGATGAGTAAAACTAAATACGGATGCGTCTGGTAGACGGTCGGAGACTGAGGCAAACTATTGAGAGCGTTGTGAGGGACGAACCGGATCATCGATTTTGTGCATAAAATTAGGCATAAATGTATAGAGATTACATTGGAGTCTTCACTTTTTGCAAATAAAAAAAAAAAAAGTTAGAGGTTAACTTTTCAAGTACTACTAGTTTATTTTCTTATAATAGCGATTTTATTACAGTATTTTATTATAGTCTTATTATTTTTGAAAAACTGTTATAATACTTAGTTGACAAAATTATTATAGTACTTAGTTGACCATAATACAAATTTCACAATGAATATGTATTTTTTATTTTTTATTCTCACCACAATGAATGACAATTCAATATTGAAATTGTATTTTTTTCCTTAAAATACTTTTATTAAAATAAAAAATTATAAATAAAAATCTTTGTAGATGTACAAATTTGATTACAAAGGCCTTGAGTCTTATTCTTATTTAGATTTAATTCTTTGGACTAATGTGACAGGGCTTAAAGAATTAGGTCCGGTTCAATTGGAAGGATCATGAGAGTTTTGGCATGGTAGGCTTGGAGTAAGGCCCGTTGGAATTGGCCTGCCCAATTCCAACCTTTCTCAAATTGGCTCACACACATTACAATGAAGGCTTTGATGGGCCTGGGTCCATAAGGGAGCCCATATTCATATCCATAATGAGAGGGACTCATCCTGGCCGTCGGTTGTCTGTCTCATCTGACGGATGACATCGACGGTCAGATTCTCTATAAATACCTTAGTCCTTACCTCATTTGGAGAAGGTGAAAACCTTGGACAAACACTGTTGTGCTGCCGGATTTCCATTTTTGTGAATCGATTACTTGACTCACTTAAGAACGCATACGGTATTTGTGGTACTTAGTGAGGTCGATGCTCAATAGCTCCCTCGCCTGTCACACGTGTGTTAGAGCCTATTGAGATTACTTACTCCTCCTCCCTACACGATACTCTCTTGATCATCCTATCACGTATTGTTTCCCAAGGTCACGTGTAGCGCGATAGTCACGCGTAGCGCGATAGTCGACACGCACGTGATCGTTGCATCCGGATTCATACCCACACATTTTTGGCGACTCCACTGGGGAAGGGAAATCAACACTTGTGTGATGGCACCTCCAAGAAAGAGACCTACCGATCCCACTGAGGTACACTCAAGAACTAATGTTAATCCGAGGCTACTGAACATGACATGCCAGCACTTGAGGATGTGAACCAACCTACTGGTGCTCAAATCGACAATGCTGGATCTTGCGTGCTGTGCAAGAAAATACCAAGCAAGTCAATCAATCAATGCAAGAGTCTGCAAAACAATTCCAACAATTCATGACAATATTTGCTCAGTACCTGCCTGGAATAGCTGCTATTGCTGCCACGCAACAAGGTGCGACTTCGTCGACCCCTGTTGTTGTTGCGCAACAACGCGCTTCTCAGGCACCTCAAGTTGCTCCACCTGCTAATCCTACTTCTATTCCTGAACAAGATCCTACCAGAGTTGGAGAGCAAATCCCTCCATTAGAGCCTGTAATCACACAACCGCTTGCACCTCAGGTAATGAATACTGGAATTCAACTTGGAACACCATCAACTTCCCAGCCTGCATTACATGCTCAACTTGGAGGATCTTCATCCTCACAGGCTACACCACCAATTGTCATTGGTGGACCCACTGTTCAACCCAATGCAACTTTACTCCAAACGGCCACTCCAGCTACACCAGTTGAAGTTACTACTTCAACTCCTAAAGGTACTTTCGTCACGAAGGAAGATCTGGACATGTACCTAAGGGAAATACAAGCTAAGTCTGATGTGGGAGTATTGGATCTCAAGCTCCCATACAATCAACGTATTGCTGCTAAGCCATACCCTCAGGACTATGTGAGTCCCAAATTCATGCTATTCAATGGTAAAAAGGGAAGTGCCAAGGAACATTTGTTGAAGTTCATTGAAACACTAGAGGTTTATGGATTTGATGATGATTTAAAGTTGAAAGAATTTTCTAAGTCCCTCACAGAGAAAGCGTACACTTGGTACGTCAATCTTCCCCTGGATCTGTAGATTCATGGGCAACCATGTGCAAAATGTTCCTAGAGAAATTTTCTCCACACAAGAACGAGTGACCTTGACTGATATGGGACGAATCCGTCAAAAGCCCAAGGAAGACTTGATGGATTATATTGAGCGCTTCAGGGAGCGTTCACTAGACATCCAAGACATATGTGATGAAAGAGAGCTGGTGAAAATTTGTATCCAAGGCATGTTTACTGAGTACGCGGTGCATCTAGAAAATCTTTCTTTAGCTTCATTCTCCACTTGGTTGAGAATGCACGAAGGACTAACAATTCTGTCGCACGACAAGAGGAGGAAATATGAAGTTTAACAAGAGAGAACCATCGGTGAATTTGGCTCAAAGTGAAGATTTCAAAGAAGGGAAGAAACCAAGAGTTGAGAAGCCCAAGGGTGAGAGGGCAAAAGAAGCACTAACATATCCTTGCTCAATGGGAAAGGTGTACGCTGTGCTAGATCAGTGGTTAAGAGATGGAAATCTCAAACTCCCAAGAGTAGAACGTTTGCCAACTCAGGAAGAAAAAAATAATCCTAAATTTTGTAGATTTCACAGGATTGTGGGGCATCCTACTAAGGATTGTTTTACTTTGAAGAGGATCTTTAATGAAAGAGTTGAGAATGGTGAACTTATCATCGAGAATAATGATGTCAGGAATAACCCACTTCCAGCTCATGGCAATCAACGTGGTGCTGTGAATGCCATTACCCATGATCCTACTATAATGGAGTCAACAGACACACAGCTAGTTGGGGGACATGAAGAAAATGACAATACACTCAAAATGAAACTCATGGGGATGATAATGTCATCTTTACTTTACTAAAGACTTCAAATTTTAAGAATTTCTTTGATCTCCTTGGATTTGATGATCATGCACGATTTGCAGCAACGACTGTACTTAACCAAATTGCGCAAGGTCATTATAGTGGATGCGACATAGTTCAACCTAAGAAAGGAGTGGTCTCTACAAGGGATTATGCAATTACATTTACTAGAACTGATGCACACTTGAAGAACTTCAATCACAATCGTCCTTTGTATGTAGAGAGTACTCAATGGTTACCCCATCAAGAGGACATTTATCGATAATGGATCCTCACTCAATATCATGCCCATGTCTACTTTCAAAGCTGCAAGAATAGATATCCGATACTTGATGAAGCATCCCATCGCAGTGAATAGTTTTTCGAATCTTCTACAATGACAATGGGTTATGTCAAAGCAAGTTTTAAAGTTGGGCCCATTCATAGCCTTGCTACATTTCATGTAATTGATGCACCGGTGTCCTATCACCTTCTCATAGGAAGGACATGGCTGCACGAGTACAACATGATACCCTCAACACAACATCAGTGCATGAAAGGTCATTGGAGTGGAAGTGATATCCTAATCCATGCGACAAAGAATCCATTCAATCGTAATGAACTCCACTTTGCTGAAGCTACCTTTTTCTATGAACATGAAAATGAAGCAGATATGACTTTAGTGGAATCCCATGCGGAATCACTACCCACAGAGAAGAAATTAAGACTCAAGAATTTAACAAAAGAAAGAAGCGTGGTTGTCGTGGAGGTGTAAAGAAACACAAGAAGGCTTATGATAGGATGGAAATGTAAAGCAGTGCATGAATTGAAGAAAGAGCTGTTTATGACCAAAGTGTTATTATCATATCTCACTCATTTCCCTTTTGTTTCTGTGTAAACAAAGCATTAGATGCTTTTACCTAATGAATGAACTGTATTACTCAATCAGTCAGTATTGTTCGTGAAAATATGATGGTGATCACTTATTTCCTTTCATCGCTATTGTCGCTGCAAAGTAAGAAACTAATCTTCTTAGCGCGCAAAGCTAGTTAAAAAAAAGGGATCGACATCAAATTGAGTAAGATTACCCTTTAGTAATGAAAGAAAAACAATAACAAATATAACATTTGATTTAGACATCGTTGCTGACAGGTCAGAGCTTAGCTCCCAGGCGCACGATGTTGATAGCTCATCACCGCTTTCTTCTTGGTATTCTAGTTGTCAAGTAGTGGAGATAATCCCCTTGACAACCCTATTGAGCCAAGTAATCCTTGCATAGTATTCTACACAAGTACTATATAGTTGAGTAGTGGGAAATACCCCCTTGACTAATAAAAATTTATCGATAACAAATGCTATCGCAGCATGAGCGCGATTGATAACAAATGTCACTATCGCTGCATGAGCGCGATGATAACAAATATACCGTCGCTGCATGAGCGCGATTGATAATGAATGCTATTCGCTGCATAAGCGTGAATGTTCATTTTCCTTAAATGGATTGTCTAAACATCATTGCGAGGAAGTAGCAATGCGCATATAATCTAAGGATCCACTCATCTTTTATTAGATAATACTGCTGCTTGGTTGAAGCTTTGCTCCTAAGCGCGTATGATCATAAAAAAAAAAAAGAGCATGTTTTAAAACTAAGTTGTGTTTCAATGACAATCCTTGTTATAGACATGCTCTTTGTTGTGATGCCTATAATAACTCTACAAGTGTCAAAGGGATTGAAGTGATCCTACTACTACGTCTTTTCATGTGTTGCAATCATATGAGAGCTACTACTCCAAAGCGCATGATGACTAGATATATCCCAAGGCGAAAATGAGTATCAAGAATATAAATGGATATAGATGAGTTGATTTTGTTGTCATGGTCAGTTTCACACATTCGTTACAACTCATATTGAAAGGAAGAAGGGAGACGATATTGCATGATCAAAAGATTACAGCAAAGAAAGACATGAGATGCCTATCACAAACCAATAATGTGTAATGCACATTTGTGATGCTTGAAGCGCAAAATGTTTGTTTGTACGTGATCCTCACTTATGCAGCGATACATGAAGTTCACTTGTGCAATATGCTCAAAACATGTACGTGCATGTGATACTAGCCTGCTCATGACACTACATTGCTCTATATCATTCTCCTACGATTAGTCAATTAAAAGTACATGCATGAAAATAATGCTTATCTTCAAACAAAGTCAATATAAAAAAAAAAAAGGAGAAAGAGTCTTGGTACAATGAAAATAGTAGATGAAGTTGTTTATGCAAAACCTTGATTTAGAGGACAATATGTACTACTTATGAACTCAAATTCACAGCAAGAGACATACACAACAAGTGTATTAGCTACCAAAGTATTGTATTCATTCACCAAACGACTAGGCGCACAAGATGAGAAAGAGTCCCCTCTTATAGTGGTGCGGTTCCAAGATCATCGCATGGGTGAGTGAGACACAAACAACTGATGAGAGCCTCTCTCATAGCGGTGCGGTGCCAAGATCATCACGTGAAGAATGGAACACAGACGTAATGTGCGGTTCCAAGATTGTCACGTAAAGTTTGGGACACGGACGACTGAGAGTGTCATCATACAGTGTATGGTCTCAAGATTACCATTTATGCGGTCAGAACACGGACAACAAAGAGCTTTGTCTTAAATATCATGAGACACCATAGTCATTTGGTGAATGAATAGAATACATGATAGACAGGAATGTTTGAAGTTGAGTATTCTTTTCGCACATGTTCAAGAATTATTAACAGTTGATGACATTAATATGAGTTCATAAAACAAGAAAATCATACTTACAAAAATAAAGTCAAAAGGCTACGTGGTGAAGGTTCAACACTTCAATCTAGGACCTGCATTGCAAAAAAATTTAAAGCGAAGTATGTAATGAGCATGTAAACATGGTATACCAGCATCATCAGAGTTCTTCTGCAAATCAGCCTTCAAAATCTTCTCAACTGGTTCAATCACTTCAATTTTCATGGCCTTATCCAGTACTGCATTAGCAGGATTCTCACTTCCTGCAGCAATTGAAACAGAAGAAAGAGATGACTTTAGACTTGGTTTCCCATCATGGGAAATTTGGAGGCATGGTGAAGGCACGCTAGGCCTGGTTCTCCTTAATAGTTGTCAAATGTCGCTCCTCATCAGACTCTATTTCAGGAGAATTTGATAGAGGATGACTCTCCAAGGATCCCTCCAGTTGAAGGGAAACTTCAGTTTGAATATTCTCTTCCCTAAAGTATTTAATATCACCCACATCAGAAACCTCTTTTTTTTTTCCTACTAGACTCTGGTATAGCATTTTGCAGGTCCCAGCTCATTAGCTGGTTATCCAATTGGGAACTTACAGATTTCAAGGGCGTAACTGCCAGCTACAGTATCATACCAAGTGATGCAGAAGCAGTTATGAGTAGAACAGTAAAAGGAGCAGATGAACTACTGCAAATGGTCCATCTCAGATTCCCAGCCCACTCACTATTCCCAAATATCATCTCTACAACAAATATAATTATAAAGACAAGCATCCCAATAGGAGTTACCATGGCCAAGAACTCCACAAACTGAGAGATCTTGTGGATGCCCATTAATGCTTTTGATGAAGTAATACGAAAAAGAGGAATCACAGATAATGGAAGCAAAAGAGCCACTATAACTTGCACAAATACCAGCAACCGATATGTTCCCTTAGCTCCTGAACTCCACACACAATAAATGGCTGGGATAATAGCAAATATTCTAATGGTAGCACGATGAAGCCAGCTGGGAATGTCCAACCGAAAGAAATTATGTAAGATAACTTCCCCACCAATATTCCAGGTCAAGGCTGAGACTTGACTGGAACAAAGAAGAACCATCAGATGTAAAAAAATTGCAATTAGACTTCTTAGTACCTGTTCCAGCACTTTTTGGAAAGTACCGTAGAATACATTTGCAGCTGAATTCATCAGTCCATAAGTTACCAGATTAATGCAGCTAAACACAAGCATTATAGAAACAAAATGGTTGAAGCATTAGTCTTCTAGAGAGTTCTTTTGTTGTCCACCACTCTTAACTAAAGCAGAATGGAGGTAAAAGTTTTGAGGCATAATGCTGGCTCCAAGAAGACTCATTAGTGCAAATGCACTCTCTCCACTAAGCTTTGTGGGCATCCCATTAGCAGATATTGAAATTTCTGGTTGATTAAGAAGTACTCCAAAAGCATATGCAAGAAGTACAAAGCATGCCATGCCAAGAGACAATAATTTTGTCTTGCTGTTCTGCATCAGACTTGCAAAAAGAGGAAAAAAGACTGCATCAATGGCAGTAAAAAAAAAAAAAAAAACAAGTGAACAAGTCCATCCCAAGCAACAAATTGAGGCCATGAGCTATGCCCAGAATCATAGTGATGTCCAATGCAATCATAGAAAACTCCACTTGGATGCCAAGTAGAATGCATATATATTTGTCATACTCCTCATTGCATATCGCAGCAAGATCCTTTCCAGTAACAGTACCAACTATAACAGCAATCCCAATGCCTGGAACTAATGTCAAATGATAAGAGTGGTGGTTCTCCTTTAAAGAGACACCCAAAACAAGTTGACTTAGACTATTAGCAACCACTGAACTTGGAGAAGCACCAGGTGTAAGTGAAGGTTGAGATGTGTTTGAAACTGCAGCAATACTTAATTCTTGAATTCCAACGAAACAGGCAACAATATTCAGGGAAGTGATATTATCTACTTGGCTTGCAAGTGCTGCATAAGTTGCATCACGACATGTACTGAAAGTGATATTACCCTCAGCGCCAGCCAAACGATGAAGATACACAATGCCAGCATTTACACACTTTCTGCAATCACTCTCCACCGAAAGAGGCACCATGAAGTTTCTTGTAACATCTTCAAATCCTACAGACTGTATAAGTAATTTGACCCTGGCATTCATAATAATCAGGAATTTTCGTCCCAAACCTACAGGAGACCATTGCATTTCTTGGAACTCCATAAAGTTCCAAGGTCTTTGGTATAGTACTGAAGCATGTCCCTGCCACATCTGACGAGATTCCAAGGTCACCTCTGGTTTTTGCAAAGTGCGAAACAGAAACAACAAGACATGCATTTATATAACGGCAACACTTTGCCCTTTCATCTTTATTAGAGCAGATAGAAGCAGCCAAAGTAAAATTAGATCTGCTTAGATCCAATGAGCAATCTGAAATTGCCATTGGAAGCAGTAGTGCCACAACATATGTAAGCAAACCCACTACAAGGTAAGGGGAAGAAAAAGAAAGAGAGAAGGACAATGAACAAGACACAAAATAGGCATGATTTAAAAAAAAAATTTAATTTATCATGCTCTGTTAGTAATGGAAATTTGCCCGACAACAATCAAGAACCAAGGAAAATCATTCAATCTGCTGGTCGGATTGTCACAAAGCTTTATGCTGATACAACTCCTTGTACTGTTGAAGATTTTTATACTCCCTGCGCTACTGAGAAAGATATTGAACCATTGTTAAGCCACTCCACTGAAAAAAAAAAATAAATCTGAAATGTCGTGAAGAAGAAAAAGAATTGGAATATGTTTCAAAAGAGAGGAGCATGTTGTAACAGAAATGTTGCTCCTTTATACCAAGGGCCAATCAAATTTTGGCACCTATTTAATAGTACAAAACTTGTACCGTGAATAAGTTGACAGCAGGAGACATGTGTTTCTGTCTTATGTACGATTTGCACACTGCAGCAAGGGAAATTTGCAGGTTGAAGATGGATGGGATCTTGTGCGCGACACGTACCATGCTACCCGACCAGCGCGTGTAATATACACGCTCGAAAGCACTCTGTCATGTGCGAACTTGAGACCTAAGAAGAAGCCCAGGAATTGCCCCAGTAAAGTTATTAGCGGATAGTGAGAGAACCTTTAGGTTCATCATCTCGCTAATATAAGATGGTATTGGACCATGCAACTTGTTTGTACTGAGATTCAGGTTCACCAACGCCTTTAAGTTAGCAAATGCCTGAGGAATCGTACCCGTCAATTCATTAACATCCCACTCAGAGAGCCTGTTCATACTGAGGCTAATGTTGCATACCATTTGTGGGTGCTAATGTTTCCTATAGTTTGGGTGACCTTACAGAAAGATGAACAGATTGCGCTCGCTAAACCAATGATCACCTTGTTGTCTGAAGATTACCATAAGAAGCAGCAAGCTAGCAGTATTTGGAAATGGCGAACCACTAGATACATGACCGTACATGTTATGCATCAAATGTGCTGGCGGAGCATTGAATCCAGTAGCTTTTCCAGGCAAAATATTTTGAGGTGGGCCAAGCCCCATGGCTATACCCTGAATGTTTCTGACCACTGGGATTGGTGCAAGCTTCGGCCATTGAGGACTCAGCCCTGGACCTTTCTTATCAACATTAGACTGATATTCATTTCCCGGTGTACCTTGAAAGTTCTCCTCATTTCGCATCCTCAAACCAATGGATGGAACATTAGACTGCTGAGCATGCGTCATAGGACCCATCTGATTTTGAAAAGCAGGACCATGGTGTTGCTTAGCCAGGTCAACTCCCGGTTGTTGTGACTGACCTATATATTGGTGTTGTTGATTATTAATTGGAAACCCACAAAACTGCTGGCCTTGGGCCACACGTGAACCCGTCTGCTGCATATGCCCAAAGTTGGACCCTGCGGGCAGATTTGGAGTAGATGAAGTACTTACTTGCTGGAAGAAGGGCAGAGTAAATCCAACTTGATTAGCCTGCTGAAAATCAACGTCCTCCCTTTTTATAATTGATGCTTTGTAATCCTGCTGCACTTGGAATGAGTGAGTTGGTGAATGTTACTAGGAGTTTGTTTTCTTAAGATCCTAAAGCTTTAAAATATCGTCTGTGGATGCTGAGACGATGGTTTCAGAATCTAAAAATTTCACGTAACTGACAGTTTCCCTATGTCTAACTAAGGTGCACCATGGAACCCGAACATGACGAAGATCGAAACAATAGATTTTGTTATCAGCACATCTAAAAGCCAAGAGATGAGTGAAAGCATCACTTCCACTGGCAAACTTTGTTGGATCCATCTAAGAAACGTCAACAGACCAAGAACTTTTCTGGTGCTCCATAAATCGTGACAAAACCTGAGCGGTGCCTGCATCCCATATCTGAACTGCTCCATCGTAGTCAGCTGAAGCCATATACTGGCAACTATGATCAATATGTTCAGACTCGTGTTAAGCTGGTGGCGCTGCAGATGCAATTACATTCACGAGTATCCTATCTGCTTGTTCATGGTTGGCAAGCCTAGAAAAGGGTGAGGAAATCAACAGCCATATAATTGCAAGTGAATTTGACAACAATACAATTGTTATGGGAGCTCTTATTGATATGTATGCTAGATGAGGTGCTGTGGACAAGGCATTATGCTTGTTTAACCAGTTGCCAGAACAAGATCTTAAGTCCCAGACTTCTATGATCAATGCCTAAGGGTTCCATGGTCGAGCTTTGGAAGCTCTAAAACTTTTCCATAGACTGAAGAAATCAAGTATTGAACCAGACAGTATAACTTTTCTAGCAGTTTTGTCAGCCCGTAGTCATGGGGGTAGGAAGATTGCGTCAGGCCTATGAAATTTCGAAGAGAAGTCCAGATGTTCTAATTCTGGAAATCTTAGGAAGGTTGGCCTCCACTAGTTGACTTAGGTTCATCAGCTTCAAGGATTCTTGGATCTGCCTTGGCCAAGACGGCGCACCTGTTATGCTTCAATGGTCAACAACTTCTATGTCCATGGTGCTTTCAAGGAGCTATTGACAACATTCAAAGCTACTAGTCAGTTGCTGTGGACGTTGCCATTCTCCTTGCAAGCTTCTGAGGCTAGTATTGCCACTATAGCTGAGATGGGTTTTACAAGGGCAAGAGCAGAGGAAGCCCTCAAACGGGTTGAAACAAACAGTGTTGAGATGGCTATGGAATGGTTATTCAGTCATGCAGAGGATCCTGTACAAGAAGATGATGAACTGGCCCGTGCACTTGCTCTATCCTTCGGAAGTTCATCTGAGACCACCAAACCTGAGACTGTTGACAAGTCAACAGATGTTATGTTGGATGGAGCATCAGCAAAGGCACCCTTGGTGATGTCTTTGTAATTGGAACAAAGGAGAAGATAGACCAAAAATGGAACAACACAAGAAATTGCTACTCATAAAGGCATCATCCCTGCTGCAATAGATATTTTGACCAATTTCAAAGTGAGAAATGAGTCCACGCAATCCTTTGTTATATTTCATGATGGAACTTTGCAAGCATGCATATAAAATGAGAAGGTTAAATGGCAGCAGCAAAGACCATATATGTTGTTTCTCAACGAGGAGCAAAAGATCACGTTGGATCAAAAATATTTTCAACCAAAGGAGTTGTGCCTATTCTCTGGGAGCAACTTGAGAATGGGCTTAAAGCTAGTAATTTGGATGACAACTTGTTAACAAGAGCTTTGAAGAACCTGTCTAGTAGTACTGAAGGATTTTGGTTTGCAACTATACAAGCCTGGGCAGGATGATATTATGTCTCCTGGATTTATTTTGCTTGATCAAGAAAATAAGGGGATGCCTATGAAGGTCATTTTGAGTCGGATGGGATCCAAATGGCATTCTTGTTCGGGAAGGAGCATCTGTAGGAAACAATAGTTTTCAGAAAGTATTGTCTTCTCTTATAAATTTAGAGAAAGTAGCAATTGATAAAGCTGTTAGAGATAAGAACAATAGAGTAAATAAAGATCTTGTGACATATAGTACTTTAATGCATGGATACATTGTGGAGCAATATGTAAGTGGGGTCTTGGAAACAAAGAGGAGACTCGAAGAGGCCAACTTAGTTATGGAAATTGTTATGTGCAACGTACTTATGAAGGCATCATTCATGGTGGGAGCATTTAAAGATGCATATGCACTCTATAGAGAAATGCCAAGAATGAATTTGATCCCAAATTCCTTTACATATTATACTTTGATAGATGAGTATTGTAAAGCTGGCAGGATTGATGAATCACTTGAAATATTTGATGACTTTAGGAAGACATCGATGCGTTCAGTTGTATGTTATAATGCCATTATTGATGGACTATATAAGAAAGCACAGAGGTTCTATGTAAATACAGCAACATTTGTCAACTCTAGCTAAGGGAGGGACTCCCATCTGTCGTGCTCGTGCTTTCCTGTTGGAAAAGTTCCTGACATTATGTTGCCTGGATTCTTGGATTGCACTGCTAGAACTGGTCTGAACATGCTGGCAAAGCATTATTATCAAGCGTCTAATGCATGGGTTGTCTTTTTTGTCCCTGGAACCGATAATGATATCGGATTTTATAACGAATTTATGCACTATTTGCAGGAGAAACAACGAACAGCAGTAGCTAAATTAGATGAGAGGACCACAATGTTTCTTGTACCTCCATCTCATTTCTCTGAAAATGTATTAAAAGTGCCAGGTAAATTGAGCATCTCAGGTGTTGCCTTAAGGTTGGAATATCCTGGTCCCAAAGCTGCAGATGAGATGAAACATGCAAATTTATCCACCCTCAATGGAGACATGTCATATATAAAGCCATCCCTTCCTTCTTTTCCAGATCAAAATAAAGCAGGTCTCAGAAATCTATCTTATTCAATTAATGTTGCTTCATCCATTCCATCTGCATCATTTGCTGGCTCCACCCAAGCCACGACCAGTAATCTATCTTACAAGGACAATAAGCTGAGTATCATCGAAGATTCCATAAAACGCAAGTAAAATCAACTTGCCAAGAAAGATCATTTATATGGAGCACAAGCGAGAGATGAATTCATATGCAAAGGAAGTATACCAATATACTATTGTTTCAGGGATGGTATAATTTCAATATGAAGACGATATCCTCATCAGATGATACTACAGGAATATCTCTCAAGAGAATTCAATTATTTGACAATATTGCCTCGGACTTTTGCATTGCGAGCTATCAAGATACTGATACACCAAGCAGCGATGCAGCTAAGTTATAGCACACATGCATTGGATGAGACTTTTGTCATTCGAAAGGGCTTGATTAATGCCCAAATTCTTTCGATATGGCTCTAAAGACTTTGGTCAGGGGGCAAAATGTAGATGTACAAATTTGATTACAAAGGCCTTGAGTCTTATTCTTATTTGGATTTAATTCTTTGGGCTAATGTGACAGGGCTTAAAGAATTAGGTCCAGTTCAATTGGGATGATCATGGGAGTTTTGGCATGGTAGGCTTGGAGTAGGGCCCGTTGGAATTGGCCTGCCCAATTCCAACCTTTCTCAAATTGGCTCACACACATTACAATGAAGGCCTTGATGGGCCTGGGTCTATAAGGGAGCCCGTATTCATATCCATAATGAGAGGGACTCATCCTGGCCGTCAGTTGTCTGTCTTATCTGACGGATGACATTGACGGCCAGATTCTCTATAAATACCTTAGTCCTTACCTCATTTGGAGAAGGTGAAAATCTTGGACAAACACTGTTGTGCTGTCGGATTTCCATTTTTGTGAATCGATTACTTGACTCACTCAAGAACGCATACGGTATTTGTGGTACTTAGTGAGGTTGATGCTCAATAGCTCCCTCGCCTGTCACACGTGTGTTAGAGCCTATTGAGATTGCCTACTCCTCCTCCCTACACGATACTCTCTTGATCATCCTATCACGTGTTGTTTTCCTAGGTCACGCGTAGCGCGATAGTCACGCGACACGCACGTGATCGTTGCATCCGGATTCATACCCACACAATCTTATTACAATTTAATTTTATTAATTATAACTGCACTATAACTTTATTCATTGGATGAAGTGAATGGGTGATAAAGACACATTATACGCAATATTATTATGTGAATTATGCTTAATTGTTATTGATTTTTATAGAAATCATAAGGAATTAATGCTTAATTAGGCTAAATTGTGATCTTTTGGGTCTTTGAAGAAATTATATTACAAATACAAGCAAATTAAAGGAGATTTGTGCAATCAAAGACATGGAAAAATGTAAGCTAGCCAAAATATGATTCAAAGCAGCCGACCTTCATTATGAAAGACTTCAACATTGGCTTAAACAGAGAAAACACAGCTGGCTTTGAAATAGAAAACATTAGCCTTCATCAAAAGACCTATATGCCAAGAAATTTGGAATTTACGTTGGCGGCTTTAAGTGGGCTTTACCTGAGCATATAATCAAAAATATTAAAGCTGCCTACTATATCACCAACCTTAATCAGAAAGCACACCATCGTTCAATGTTTAACAACATACACCAGCCACTGGGAGATAAAGGCCGGTGGCATTTGATTGACCTTGAAAGTGCAGAGTAGCAAAATCTTTAAAGCTGGCTCAACATCGCTTAAACGCTACTAGCTTATAATAGAAAACCATTCCAGCCTTTTATTGCAATCAACGTACGCTGGGTAAATCAAATTCAAGGCCGTCGGTGTAGACACTGGTGTATAATGAAAGCTAGCAGCGTAAGCATGAAAGCCAATATTATTTTCTTCTTGAATTTAATTCAACATTGAACGCTGGCAATGTAGGCCAGCGGCGTACAGGGTGAAACTGCCGGCCTTTTGTTCTGATGGATGAAATTCAAATTTTTAGTCTATAAGAATATTTCAGGGTAGATTTGATTATTCATTCCAAAAACAGTTGAAAAACCCTAGAAAGAGAGAGAGAGTTTTATGGAGATGAATAGCTAAGTGCCTAAATTCTAGCCAAAAGATTGTTATGGCTTTGGGTTCTTTAACAATTATGATCTAATTGATTTATATTGTTCTGTTCTTTGCAATTAGGTATTTATATATCTTCTAAATGTTTTGTTATTGTTATCTTATTTGGTTGATACAACTTAGGATCCATTTGTTCAATTAGTAAGATAATATATTGTCAATTAAAACGATGAACCCATAATTGTTCGATTGTTTTAATCTGTGTGACATAATAATATGATCGATTATATTGTAGATAATAGATTTGTATTGTGAAGATATATAATATGATCTAAATAGATCATCTTATGATTTGTTGGCTTGAATTTGTAATCTCTTTTATTTTTATGTTATTGATAGATTAAATCCTAAGAGCTTGTTTAAGGCTGTTTAATCAATAAGGAAAATAATTAAAAAGTCTGTTTTGATTATTGAAAAAGTAAGGAAATATAGGTTGTTAGAGCTTGTTAAGGGCCATAACCAATTTACCTAAGATAAAGAATAAAAATCTTTGCATCAACGATCAATTCTTTAAACTGAGCTGTAATGAGACCTTTGGTTGGAAGTACCTAGATATTGAATTAATCATTGAATTTTGTTTAATTGCTTATAGGGGTGTTCATGGATCGGTTAACCAGTCCGTGGCCCTATTTGTGGAACCTAACCGTAGTAATCGATTTTTTAATATTTCGATCCTTAACCGGTCCATTGTAAACGGTTAATTGCCTTAATGGTGAACCATTTTATTTTGTTAATTTATTCGCTTTTTGGTTTTTAACCATTTAATGTAATGGTTTCAACAACCTTATTTTTTTGCCTTTATCATATATTTTTCCTTTAAATTATTATATATATAACAAGAGCTAAAACAAAAAAAAAAAAAAAAAATCATACTAAGGAAAAGGGAAAAACAAACCTTTGGATGTATCATTATCAATAAAATAAAACTCCATCAAACATAGGACTATAGTATTTTAATCAAAATCCAAGACATATTATATAGATAAATTATATGTATATGTATATGTAAATTACATATATGATATATTTATAAATATCGAAACGGTTAATTGTTAATCATCGGTTTTTTGTAATTACAAACCGAAACCGAAAACTGGAAAAAAATAAAAATCCGTAATCCTAAACTGAAACCAATGGATCGGTTAACCATATTCGTCGGCTTGGTTTTACAGTTTTGGTTTCGGTTTCATCGGTTTTTTTGCATATCCTTAATTGCTTATGATATAATTAGTTTTCTTTGATTTCACAAACTTTCCCCACCATTTTCCACTTCACCCACCCCACCCCTTTCTTCATCTAACTCTCAAATTTTACTAATCCATGAGAATTCAACCATACTCACTACTATATACAAGTTATATAAATATTCAAAGTAGGAATATGTATTTGTTGGATTTGACACCCACTAATTTTTTGGCATCATTGCTAGGGATTTGTGTCACAATAAATTTATTTCTATTTTTATGAATTGTTCGTCTCCTCTAGGTGAACTCTAATACGATCTAGAGATTAAGAAGTTGCCAGGGAATTATGTAAAGAAGTCAAGTTGCATCGAAAAGATGCTACTACATCTTCATCTCTCGGATTGAACTTAGCACTGGATTTAGTTGATTCATCCAATGAATCTGAAAAGGAAGAAGAAGAAGAAATGACAAATCAAGAAAGAACATTAAAGGAATTGGCTGTGCCAGATTTGACTCGATGTGTATTCAATATCCAAAATTAAGTGTTCCTTTTGAGTTGAAATCTAGTTTGATACGCTTGCTTCCTAGTTTTCATGGTCTAGAAAATGAAGATCCTCATAAACATCTGAAGGAATTTAATATGGTTTGTTCTAGCATGAGACCGCAAGGAGTATTTGAGGAGAAAATCAAATTGCGTGCCTTTTTGTTCTCATTAAGAGACAGAGCTAAGGATTAACTATTTTATTTGCCTCCAGTATCTATTAACACATGGATAGATATGGTTAAGTTATTCCTGGATAAATTTTTCCCTACTTCAAGAGCTACTGGCATAAGAAGGGAGATTTGTGGAATTAAATAGAGGGACATAGAGAATCTTCATGAGTACTGGGAGAGGTTAAAGCAATTATGTGCAAGTGGTCCACATCATGGGATATCTGAACAAGTCCTTATTCAATACTTTTAAAAAGGATTGCTACCAACGGAGAGGAAGATGGTGGATGTAGCTAATGGAGGTGCTATAGTGAATAAAACGCTTGGTCAGGCTAGGAAATTGATTTCCATCATGGTTGCGAATTCACAACAATTTGGATTTCAACATGATTCCTCTTCAAGGAAGGTGAATGAGGTAAGTGTTTCTAACTTTGACCATCAAATTTCTAATCTAACCCCTCTTGTTCAGCAAATGGCTTTAGGAAATGCACAAAAAATGAAAGCATGTAGCATATTTACTACTTCCAGTCATGCCACTGATATGTGTCCTACACTTCAAGATGACTCCCATAAGCATGTTAATGCAGTAGGAGGATTTTCAGGACTACCAGAGAGGAAATATGATCCTTATTCAAACACTTATAACCCTAGATGGAAGGACCATCTTAACGTCAGTTATGGAGCTAGACCACAAAATTTTCAATGGTATCAGCCAAGGCCATCAAATCCAGCACCGCAATCTTCTTCAAGTTCAGGTATATCTCTTAAGGAAATTATAAAATCACTTGCTGTCTACACAAAACAATTTTGGGATGAGACAAAGTTGAGCATTCGAAATTCAGAGAATCAGGTAAGTCAGCTTGCATCTTCCACGAATAGGTTAGAATCTCAAGGTAAATTGCCTTCTCAGACAATTACTAATCCAAATCAAAGTGCTAGTATAATTACTTTGAGAAGTGGAAAGGAATTGTAGGAACCTAACAAGAAAGCAAACCGAAACAATTTAGATGAAGAGACTAAAAAAGAGGTAGTGACTCCAAACCATCTAGACAATCAAATTGGAAGACCTGCAACTAAACCACCTAAAGCACTGGTAACAGCACCTTTTTTTCCTTATACATTAATAAAGTCTAAGAAAGAAGAGGAAGAAAAGGAGATTCTTGAGACCTTTCGCAAAGTTGAGGTAAATATTCCTTTACTCAATGCAATTAAACAAGTACCTTGCTATGCTAATTTTTTTAAAGAATTGTACACTAACAAGAAAAAGCTGAAGAGTAATGAGAAGATAAGTGTAGGTAAAAATGTCTCAATTGTCCTTCAAAGGAAGCTTCCTCCTAAATGCAAGGATCCAGGTATGTTTACCATTCCTTGTAAAATAAGAAATGTTAGAATTGCAAAAGCCATGTGTGATTTAGGAGCTTCAATCAATGTCATGCCTCTATCTGTTTATCAGTACTTCAATGTTGTTCCATTAAAGGACACATGAGTGATTATTCAACTTGCTAATAGGTCTAATTTTTGCCCTGAAAGTGTTTTAGAAGATGTTTTCATGCAAGTTAATGGGTTAGCTTTTCCTGCTGATTTTTATATTCCTGACATGGAAAATGATGATTTTCTTATTTCATCATTGATTTTATTAGGGAGACCATTTCTTAAGATATCTAGGACAAAAATTGATGCGCATGATGGTACACTTACTATGGAATTTGATGGTGAGATTATTAAATTTAATATTTATGATGCCATGAAATATCCTAGTGATGTCTCTCCTGTTTTTATTATGGATATTATTGACCTATTAGCACAAAAAACAAACATTTGAATTGCTAAATGATGATAAGTTGAAAATTGCACTTGATAGGAGTCTCACAATTGATCCATTGAGAAAAATTGAAAAGAAGTTTGTGATATCCCCTAACTTATAGGACACAGTTTATGAATTGGAATCATTAAGGCTTGTAAGGTATGGTGTGTCTTACATTGAATTGCCTCTTCTAATACAAAACTTCTTCCTTCTGTTGTACAGGCACCAAAGTTAGAATTGAAACCCTTGCCAGATCATTTAAAGGACATTTTTCTAGAAGAAAAAAAAACTCTTGCAGCGATAGTCTCCAATAAATTAAGCGTTTTAGAAATAGAAAAGCTAATTCGGGTGCTCAGAGAGTACAAAGAAGCCGCTAGATGAACCATAGCTGATATTAAAGGATTGAGCCCTTCCACATGCATGCATAAGATATTACTGGAGGAAAATTGCAAGGCTTCAAGAGAAGTCCAGCGCCGATTAAATCCACCTATGATGGAAGTGGTAAAGAAAGAGATCTTGAAACTTCTCGATGCTGGAATGGTCTATCTAATTTCTGATAGTAAATGGGTAAGTCCAATTCAAGTTACTCCTAAGAAATCGGGCTTAATTGTGATAGAAAATTCTGATGGTGAGTTGGTACCTACTCGTGTTCAAAATGGATGGAGAGTTTGTGTTGATTATAGAAGTTAAGTGCATCAACTAGAAAAGATCATTTCCCTTTTCCTTTTATTGATCAGATGCTTAAATGATTAGCTAGTCATTCTCTTTATTGTTGTCTTGAAGGCTATTCAGGTGTTCATCAAATTCCAATTGCACCTGAAGATCAAGAGAAAACCACCTTCACATGCCCATTTGGAACTTTTGCATATCGAAGGATGCCATTTGGACTTTGCAACGCTCCTGCCACATTTCAAAGGTGTGTGGTTAGTATATTTTCAAATTATGTTGAGAATATCATAGAGGTTTTTATGGATGATATTAATATCTATGGTAATACCTTTGATTCATGTTTGGCTAACCTTACAAAAGTGCTTAAAAGATACATAGAAAAAACCTTGTTCTAAACTATGAAAAGTGTCATTTTATGGTTGATCAAGGTCTTATTCTGGGTCATGTTGTATCTTCTAGGGGACTTGAAGTAGATAAAGCTAAAATAGAAGTGATTAAATCCTTGCCTTACCCGTAAATGTACAGGAAGTTCGTTCTTTTCTTGGAGGCGCAAGTTTCTATATATGCTTTATCAAGGATTTTTCCAAGATCACTCAGCCCCTACATAGATTGTTTCAAAAAGATGTGGCATTTGAGTTTGATGAATCTGCAAGCATGCTTTTGACAAATTGAAGGAAAAGTTGACTTCCGCACCAATTATCAAACCACTTGATTGGAACCTCCCTTTCGATATAATATGTGATGCAAGCAATCATGCTATTGGTGTTTTCCTCGGCCAAAGGGTTAGAAAAGCTCCTCATGCCATATAGTATGCTTCAAGAACACTTGATAGTGCATAATGCAATTATTAAACAATGGAAAAAGAACTTTTAGCTATTGTTTTTGCTTTAGAAAAATTCCGTTCTTATTTACTTGGCACTAAAGTGATTATGTATTCTGACCATGTAGTTCTCAAGTACTTGCTCTCAAAGAAGGGAGCGAAACCAAGACTTATCAGATGGATACTCTTATTACAAGAGTTTGATTTAGAGATACGCAATAGAAAAGGTATAGAAAAACATGGTTGCAGACCACCTTAGAATACCTACAAGTGAAGAGCCAACACCATTGCAAGATGATTTCCCATATGAGCATCTCTTTTTTGTTCAAAAGATAAAATCCTAGCATTCGGTATTGTTAACTTTTAGTTACTAGAACATTACCAAGTGATTTGTTTAGAGCTCAAAAGATAAAGTTAAAAGTGATGCTAAGTCTGTGTTTGGGATGACCCTTATTTATGGAAGCATTGTTCTGATCAAATTATTAGAAGATATATTTCTCAGAGGATGTTCTTTCAGTTTTGCAATTTTCATTCCTATGCATGTGGAGGACATTTTGGTCCTAAGAGAATGGCTCACGAGATATTAGAGTGTGGTTTGTTTTGGCCTTCTCTGTTTTGTGATTCTTACATGTTCTGTAAATCTTGTGAGAGATGCCAAAAAGTTAGAAATTTAGGACATAGAGATCAAATACCACTTACCCCTATTCTTGTTTGTGAAATTTTTTATGTTTAGGGTATGGATTTTATGGGTCCTTTTCCTCCTTCTTTTGGTAATACTTGTATTCTACTTGTATTCTTCTTGCTATGGATTATATATCAAAGTGGGTAGAAGTTAAAGCTATCTGAACTAATGATGCTAAAGTTGTTGTAGATTTTGTCAAATCTCATACTTTTGCTAGGTTCAGGATGCCAAGAACTCTTATCAGTGACAATGGCATTTATTTTTGCAATAAAATAGTGGAAGCTTATTAAAGAAATACAAAGTCACTCACTGCACTACTATAACATATCATCCACAGACTAATGGATTGGCTGAGGTAACAAACATAGAAATCAACTCCATTCTTGAAAAGATTGTCAATCTAAATAGGAAAAACTGAAGTATGAGGCTTGATGATGCATTGTGGCCTATCGAACAACTTATAAGACCCCTATAGGTAAGTTTCCTTATCGTCTGGTATTTGGCAAGCCATTTCATCTTCTGTTGAATTGGAACATTGGGTACATTGGGTTGTAAAGCAGTATCATATGAGATTGGATGAAGCAGGTGAACAAAGGAAATTTCAATTGCAAGAACTTAGGGAAATCTAAAATGATGCTTATAAAAATACAAAAATTTACAAGGAAAAGACCAAAGCTTTTAATGATCAAATGATTTCTAGGAAAAATTTTTGTATTGATCAAAAAGTTTTACTTTACCATTCTCGATTGAAATTATTTCTTGGTTAATTAAGATCTAGGTGGGTTGGACCTTTTGTTGTTACTAATATTTTTCCTCATGGTGTAGTTAAGATTCAAAGCCTTGAAACTCGTAAAATGTTTAACATTAATGGTCATCGCTTGAAACCTGTCCATGAAGTCTTTCCAGTGTATAATGTTGAAGAAGCCAGTTTAAAATGTCTTGATTACAATTGAGGGCAGCAATGTCTAGCAAAAGACATTAAAGAAAAGCGCTCCATAGGAGACAACCCACGCTTAATAAAAAAGTAGTTTTGTTTTGTTTGTTTTCTCTTTTGCTTTGCTGCAGATAGGGTATGAAGACTCCTCTCTCTCTTGTCTTGTAAGGGTTGGAACTCCAGTCACTTCAAATGTTAAACTAGGGAAGTACCGCTATTCCTCTCGTTTTTATCTTTATTTCTTTCCTGTCTTGAGCTGAATTAGGAATAGTGAGGATACTACTCAATTTAAGTATGAGGGAAAGGATGATATGATGTAGAGAATGAAGAATTGAGTATAGCTATCTACTAATGTCTGAATTGTTGAATTGATTGAAAATCTATTATATCTAAGTTAAATTGTTGACCCACACTTTGAATTATTTATCCTTAAGTATTGTATGGAAATATTTTTGGCCAAATTTTTCAAAAATTTCATGAAATCTAGAGATTATGCTAGCTATTGTTAATAACATCTGTACAAATATGAAATTGACTTGCTTAGGTGTCTTACTCACTTACTATTGCGATTAGAATACTTAGTTGAAATTAAGTAGCAAAATCTTTAGGGAATAAATTTACCTTGTATTTAGCTTTAGGATTGAAAGTTTGAGAGTAGGTCGAGTCCTTAAGTGAAAAATAAAAAAGTCTACTTCTAGGAAAAAGTTAACCTATATATACTCTTTTGAATTATTTTGACAACTTTTCAGCACTTGATGAAAGAGGTAGATGAAACTTTTTGCTTACTGATTCTTTATAAAAATGTCTTAATCTTGATATAGTATTCAAAAGAAAAGAAAGAAACAAGCATGACCTTTGCTGTATTGACTCAGTTAGTTGAGTCAAGAGTATTCAAACTTGAATGTTGGAGTGAGAAAGAGTCCGTAGGGGTCCCTTTAAAACCTAATCACTTGGGTGATGAGCCCGGGATGTACTAGCTCAATAAACTCACTATAACGAGAAGGAAGGAAAGGCAAAAGTTCAATTCTTGAACTTTGGTTAAAAAAAAAAAAAAGGTATGTGTGCTTGTATGAATCAAAAGAAAATGAATGCTAAAGTACCAAGTGAAAGAGGAGTTATAATGAAAAGGGAGAAAATCTAGGAAAGTAGTAGATACTACATGATTTCACTCAGTATTGCTAGCACTCTATGCCTGATAATGTCCAATGAAGTTTAAATGGGTGTTTTTCCTTACTGGATTGAGTATATACTTTTGAACAAAAGGTTATTTTGTTAAACACTTGGATTAAGGTTTGGTTTATCTAGATTAGCTACTGAATTTTGAATAAGGTAATCTAATTACATGTAACTAGTCTAGTTAGAGTAGTAGGCACTAGCAATGCAAGTTATAATCTAGAGAAGATGCTTGAAATTATGAAAGTGAAAATTTGTACAATCTATGACAAATTTCTCCATTGGTTTAATTTATTTGCTTGAGGACATGCAAAAGTTCAAGTACAGGAGATTTGATAAAGACACATTATACTCAATTTTATTATGTGAATCCTGCTTAATTGTTATTGATTTTTATAGAAATCAACAGGAATTGGTACTTAATTAGGCTAAATTGTGATATTTCACGTTTTTGAAGAAATTATATTACAAATACAAGCAAATTAAAGAAGATTTGTGTAATCAAAGACATAGAAAAATGTAAGCTGGCCAAAATATGATTCAAAGCAACTGACCTTCATTATGAAAGACTTCAACATTGACTTAAACAGAGAAAACATAGCTAGCTTTGAAATAGAAAACATCAACCTTCATTAATAGACCTGTACGCTGTCAAATTTGGAATTTACGTCGCCAACTTTGAGCTGGCCTTGCTTGACCACAAAATAAAAAACATTAAAGCTGTCAACTATACCACCAGCCTTAATCAAAATCACATCAGCATTTAATGTTTAACAACATACATCAGCCATTGGGAGATAAAGGCCGCCAACGTGTGGCTAACATTGAACGTGCACAATAGCAAAATCTTTAAAGTTGCCTTAACATCACTTAAACGTCGCCATTTGATAGCAGATAGCAATACTAGCCTTTTATGGCAATCAATGTTTGCTGACTAAGTCAAATTCAAGGTTATCGGCATAGACACGTGTGTACAATGAAAGTTGGTAGTGTCATTTTCTTCTCGGATTTAATTCAACAATGAACATCAGCAATGTAGACCGGCGACATACAGAAGGAACCTGCCGCTCGTTGTTCTGACGGATGAAATTCCAACTTTTATTCTATAAGAATATTTCAGGGCAAATCTGATTATTCATTCCAAAAACATTTGAAAAACCTTAGAATGAGAGAGAGACTTTTATGGAGATGAGTAGCTAAGTCCCTAATTTCTAGCAAAAGGATTGTTACGGGTTTTGGTTCTTCAAGAATTGTGAGATTTAATTGATTAATATTGTTCTATTCTTTGCAATTGGATATTTATATATCTTCTGAATGTTTTGTTATTGTTATCTTGTTTGATTGATACAAATTAGGATCCATTTGCTTAGTTAACAAGATAATATATTGTCAATTAGAATGATGAATCCGTAATTATTTGATTGTTCTAATTTGTGTGACATAATAACAGGATCAATTATATGATAGATAATTAATTTGTGTTACGAGGATATATAGTTTGGTCTAAATAGATCTTCTTATGATTTGTTGGCGTGAATTGGTAATCTCTTTTGTTTTTCATGCTATTGATAGATTAAACCTTAAGAGTTTGTTTATAGTTGTTTAATCAATAAGAGAAATAATCAAAGAGCCTATTTTGATTATTAAAAAACTAAGGAGAGATTGATTGTTAGAGCTTGTTAACATCCATAACCAATTTACCCAAGATAAAGAACATAAATCTTTGTATCAATGATCAATTCTTTAATCTGAGCTGTAGTGACACCTTTGGTTAGGAACACCTTGATATTGAATTAATTCTTGAATTTTGTTTAATTGCTTATGATATAATTATTTTTTTTCATCTAATTCTCAAATAAAAATAAGTTTTACCAATTTCTATAAATTCGATCCTACTTACTATTATATATAAGTTATATGAATATTTAGAGTAGGAATATATATGTTTGGATCCGACATCCACCAATGGCAGCTGCTATTTAAATAAATAGTTCCATGGCACTCTGTTTTGCTGGGAGACACTACCATCTTGCTTTGAGGAAGTAAGGCTAGAATTCGCCAACCGGAAAGCAAATTCTGTGACAGATCACATGGCAATGACAAGTATTGCTAAAGTGTGAAAGGAAAGGCTTGCGTATTATTTTTCTATTTCTCCAATTTCTGTTAGTAATTTGCTTTTGTTGGACATTTCTGGCTACTTCCACCAAAGAGTATAAAGCTCGATTCCATGTATGAATGCTTGCACGCAAACACTAAGGACCCTTTGTCCTCCTTTAAGTCTATAATGTCTTTCCATCGATAAGATAGTTCTACAATCAAGGGGCATAATAAACTGTATTACCTTGTCTAAATTTTATGATTTAGTATATTTTTTTTCCAATAAACCATAAAACTTCAGTATTTTTCTCGATTTGATTTTCTTAACCCATGATTTATTTTTAATACCGATGTTTTTACACATAAGGAATTTGAAATAGCCTCATAATAACTAATTATATATGAACTAATCTAATATATAGTCAGACAATCATATTTCAGTAAGCATTACCTGAAATTTCTTTTTTAAGTACTATATTATCTCATAAGGTAATTAATTATCACATATTTGGTACCTTAATTTTACCTATATTTACAATTAACTACTTGATATTTAAAAGTATCAATTCCATATCTAAACTTTAACTAGCTCATTAGTTACTATAAATGTACCTGAAAAGTTTGTAGATAAATAAATTAACACTTTTAAATTTCAAATAATTAATTATAAATTGACAAAATTCAAGTATCAAGCATCACATTTATACCCCCCTCCCCTGAACCTCCCAAAAAAACATGACGTTTATCCTTTCTCAAAAGGAATTTTCTTAATCATGATAAAATCTTCTCTTATTACAATAAGCTGGCTATGGGTTCTTTGTTTGGATCAATTTACATCATCAATTTCAAATATCAACGGTCTAAATGCATAGATATGTGTTAGGAAAAATATAATGTCCTATAAGGATAAAATAATTTTTCCTCTTACTTGTAGCAATCACCAATATAACAAACTAAAAATAAATAACAAATATAGACACTGAGATTTAACGTAGAAAACTCTAATTAGTGAAAAACCACAGAATCGTAGCACAAAAATTTCCACTATCAACAAATAATAGGTTTACAATGTTTTTCCTCACTAATATAACTACTAGATAGCCAAATCTTCACCAAAACAATGGATATCACAAAACTGCACAATTTGCAAAAATGCGAAAATGCCTATTCAATCTGAACAATTGAGAAGGATTAATAATAAATGGAAATAATCACCTTGCAGTACTCCATGTCACAAATTCAATAAAAGAAATTTCGTCACAATCGGGATTCAATTGACCATCCAATTATGTATTCAAAGTTGATCTGTTGGTATTAATTTTTCTTTTGGATTAAAACTATCGAAAACGAAAACGTGAAATAGCGTATCAATTTCCTGACATGAGCTTCGCATATTGATAAAGAATTTTGTCTTCTTCTCAAAATTCCTTAGTCGTGGGTTGGACGAGCTTCTAATTTTACTGACTTTTTTTTCTTTCTTCTACATATATATATATATAAATATAATATTTAGAACTTCCTTTATTATTTATTATGGGTCCATATGGGTTGGACCTAAAGTCCAACAAACTCCCCTTCCAACTCGTATGGGGGGTTCTATTATACTGGCTATCTATCTACAATAAATGACTTTATCCTTGGATAGAGCTTTGGTCATTGAATCTGAACCATTGTCATTAGTATGGATTTTCTCTAGCTTCAAAAACTTTGATTCTAATACATATCGAATCCAATGATACCTAACATCAATGTGTTTGGATCTGGAATGAAAAGTTAGATTCTTATTAAGATGTGTAGCACTCTGGTTATCACAAAACAATCTCAAGTCTTCATGCTTTTAACCTAGCTCTTCTAAAATTTTTTTCATCCACAAGACTTCATTGTAGGCTTTAGTCACGGCTATATATTCTGCTTTAGTGGTAGATAGTGCAACATATTTTTGCAATTTGGATTGCCAAGACACTGTTTCCCTTGCATAAGTAATCAGATAACCTAGAGTGGACTTCTTAGAATTAAGATCTTTAGCCACATCAGCATCTGTAAACCCTTATAATACAGGTTCACTACCACTAAACTACAAACATAATATGGAAGTGTCTCTGATATACCTGAGAATCCATTTAATTATGGTCCAATGCTCTTTATTTAGATTCGAGAGATAGAGACTAACAACACCAACAACATGAGCAATATCCGGTCTAGTGTATACCATAGCATACATTAGATTGCCAACTGTAGAAGCATAAGGAATCTTTTTGATGTCTTCTTTGTTTACCTCACTTTTAAGGCACTGCCAATAACTGAGTTTAAAGTGATCTGCAAGTGGGGAATAAACAGGTTTTGCCTTACTCATGTTGAATCACTCTAATACCTTTTCTAAGTATCTCTCATGTGATAACCACAATTTTCGTCTCTTCTTATCATGAACAATTCTCATACCGAGAATTTGGATTGCTAGTCCCATGTTTTTCATAGCAAAAGACTTACTCAATGTAATTTTCAGATCTTAAATATGCTTGGTATCATGGCCAGCAATCAACATATCATCAATATGTAATAAGAGAATAATGAACTCACCACTACCATATTTCCTTATAAAGACAATGATTTAATGTAGCCCTGGTATATCCTTGATCAATCATGAATGAGTCAAACTTCTTATACCATTGTCTTGGAGCATATTTTAACCCATACAAGCTTTTCTTCAATTGAAAACAAAATGCTCCTTCCCCTTGACCTTAAACCCCTCAGGTTGCTCTATGTAGATTTCTTCCTCCAAGTTACCATGAAGGAATGTCGTCTTTACAACCAATTGCTCAATCTCCAAGTTCAAACTGGCGGCAATACCGAGTACAACCCAAATGGAAGACATCTTCACCACTGGTGAGAAAATCTCATCAAAGTCAATACCTTTCTTTTGACTAGACCCTTCACAACCAATCTTGCCTTGTACCTTAGTTGTGAGCTATTCTCTTTAGTCTTCAATCTAACCACATATGTAAAAGTTTATCATAGATATGAAAGGTATATTGTCATGCTCCGAAGGGTACCGTAAACATGGCAATCCACTGTATACAATATAAAAACTTGAGAATAAATACCTTAGTCACGCTAAAGTCTTGATATCATATATAAGGCATACAACAGGGCAATAAGAGACCGACTGGGAAGTGTAGTGTAAGCAAGTAATATAAAGCATGCAAGTACCTACATAAATATTTACCCATAAGATATAGAAATTATAAAGTCTTTACATCTCCAAGGATCGAAATTAAAACTAAGTCTTACATAAAATTAAATGCTATCACGAAAAGATTTTAAAGGAAGCTTGATCTAAAGTCTACGATTGGATTTCCCTTGAAAGCTCCCTAAAGAAATCTTACTCGAATATATGGTGATCTTGGATATAGAAGCAAGTGGTCCTACAATAACAAAAATCTATAGGGGTGTAGGCTTTGTTAGCTTAATGAGAGCATTCTTGGGTTATCATACGCGAAATAATTATCAAACAAGTTAAAATTAAACAAGCATATGCGATGCATTAAACACGTGAGCAAACAAGACATATGGTTTTTTGGGAACCATATGTTGAATGAATTTATGCCTTTCATTAGAGGTTAGATATACTGGCTAATTATGGCCAAAACTTTTGCAAATAAATTTTATACTTCTTGCCAGTTACTACTTGTCATAAAAAACATGTAGGTCACACTAGCTACTACTTGCCACTTTGTAGATCACTCTGGCTACTACTCCTTGCATGCAGATGCTACCGGTTATGCTGACCATCACTATTATGCGCTTGTCCCACCAAATGTATAATAGTGAATGCAATAAGACTTACTATGTGATATGCATGAATCAATTTATTAAGCTCTTGGCATGTAATTTAGAATATCTTAGAGGTCGTCATACAATTTTCAAACACGTCAACATGATAATAAATTATACATTTGATTGTCAACAATTTAAGACTCGATATGCTTAGTATAAATTTAACCAAACATTTCAAATCACACGCACTTCCCATCTTTTTTTTTTTTTATCTTTTCCTATTTCTAGTGTACTAAACTACAAGCATAATTATGAGTATGAAAATTAGAGGAAGTAGACTCACTCGATCATGTCTCGGAAAAGCTCCCCTAATCAAAATAGTCTTCTAGACAGAAAGTATCGTCCTCCCCATTACCTAAACAAGAGAAATATCCAAAATGAGTATTCCATAGAATCTCTACTTAAATTTGTTAATTCTATCTTCTAGTTGCGGTAAAAATTGGATTTGTGGAAATTCTAATTTAAAATGGCAATAACTTACCCATTTTAACTTGGAATTTCATGTATTAGTAGTCATTTTCTACCTACTTGAAAAGATCTAACTATTTCTGAGGTTATTTTTGAAATTTGAAGTCATTTGGCTTCAAAAACGGGTCGGTACAGTTTGCACACGAAAATTCCAGCCTTCAAATTGTAATTTTCTAAATTCTATTTCATCCAAAAATTTCATAGCAACATATAGATATTTATATAGTTGAAAAAAATCCTTTGAATGAATATATATATAGACTCATATTATATGCATGATTCTAGTGGTGTTATCCTAACAATGATTTTTCATAAAACAATTTATTCTAAAAGTTAAAAAAATAAAGTTCACAAATTTTTTGCCAAGTTGTTAAATGGAAATAATATTTTGAGTTGTTTCAAATGAGTGTCTTCATATTCTAACTATATTCTCCTAACTTTATAAAATAAGTTTTAAATTTAAAAATATGATTCCTTATGTTGTTGGCAAATTTTTATTTTCTAAGTGGGTTATTAAACTAGTGAGTTGATTTTAGCTTGACTCGAAAATTTTGTTTTATTCTTAGTGTCTATCAAGTGTTGGTTTAACCATCTGTTGGTCCCGAAAATAATCAAGAAGGGGGGTTGAATTGATTATTTCTAAAAATTAAAATTTTTGCCTTTTTAAAAACAATCCCCTTTTATTTTAAGTTAAGAGAACAATATGAACAATTAAACAACAATACAATAAACTGTGGAAATATAAATAGAGAAGGGATAAGAAGATCAGGCAGATATTTATAGTTGTTCCGCCTTGTGCATTAGTCCACTCTTCCAGCTTCGAGCTGGGGACCCCGTTATCCTTCGGGTTATGTTCCACTATATCCAATAAAATCAATTACAAGCTTGTACAATTCTTTCTGCTCGATTCTCACAGCTATCCTCTAACTTCAATCGATCTACAGAGTCTAAACTAGTAATTGAACTAACTCACTTGAAGCCAACAACAAGTTGCTTCGTTCGTAAAAGAATAAAGTGTAAAGATTGCAATAAAATTTGCTACAATTCTGCACATGAGAAGACGATAAAGAAAGTTTGCTTTTTCAATTCTTAATAATTTTCGATCAATGATTGAGTCAAGCTGCTCTCGGGTTTTTGTTTTTCTTGAACAGTATATAGTTCTGCGTCTCCTTCTTCATTTATCTCTATTCGCATATCATGTCCTTCTATCGTTCAGAATTTGTTGCGCTTTGAGATAAGATAGATATCCCAAAAATCTCGGATGGAAAATCTATAACTCTTATCCTTAATTTAATTTATCAAATGCTGCTGTTCTTCAAGAGAAAATCTCATTCTTCTTGTTTACTTCGGTTCCAGATTTGAATTTGAATTCTTGATATGCTAAAGTAAGATAAGATCTGCTTGTATTTCGTGATTTGAGATAATCCACTTGTTTTCTGTTTGAAAGCTTCTGATAACATTGATCTTGAAGATAATCTGGAGAACTGTTGCTGATATCACGGTCTTCAACGTGATCTTCGTGTGTTATCTTCTTAAAGATAACATTGTTCTTATTTTGATTTTCTTAATAATATCCAATTCGAATTTGTTTTTATCTTGAGAAAAATCAGAAAACATAACTGTTCTGTCTTGAAATCAGTCCATCGTTAATCAATGTAGCTTCTGTTCTTTATTTCAGAAAACTTCTTTGATGAATAACAATCCGACAATTTCTTTAATCCCCTAGGATAATCCAACTTTAGTGGAACTAATAAGTATACTGTCCGAATATACTTATTATCTCGGAGCTAGGTCTTCAAAATCATTGATCTTTTCATAAAAAAAATAGATCTTGTTTGAGAAGATGAAGTAACTATCTTTAACTCAGAATTACTGTGAAGTTCTTGAAAAGGTTCTGTAAAAACTTCTGTGTTTCTGGAAACTAACTTCAATTCAGAATGGTTGCTTTGAGTTTCTCCCAAAGGTTCTGTGAAAGGTTCTGTGTTTCTGGGATTGTTTTATACTTTAAGTATCCTTCTGAAAACATTCTGTGTACCTTTTTCTTTCTAAACATCATCCGAAATCTTCATATCGTATAACAACTCTTGTCTAACTTATCTAAAAACTTGTTCATATCCAAGACTTAATATCATTCAACCTTATATATTTGTTCAACAATTCACCAATATTCTGTAAAAATTCTGAATATAATTTGCACACTAATAGTAGTTAGTTCATTGAGTATTTTGTTATCATCAAAACTTTAGATATATAAGAATCAACATTCTCCCCCTTTTTGATGATAACAAAACAATTAAACATTCATTCATTACACATTCACGAATATCACACATACAATACACATACACATTCACATACATTCACATTCATCACACATGCACATTCATATCCATTAACCTTTTCTCCCCCTTTTTGTTATCAGCAAAATTAGGAGAAAACATATTAAAAGTTGATATAGCAGTCTATCAAAATTACATCACAGGTCTGATGTGAAATATCAACAAAAACATACAAAAATATCCGTAAGAAAGAAAACATAACAAAAATAATGCTTTTTAGGTCTTTTTGTGGACTTTCGAGCTGTCCTTTTCACACGCCTGCGATAGTTGGATGGAAGAGAGATTGATCAGCAAATGTTGTGGAGGTGGAGTAAGATAATTTGCTGGATGTGAAGCACATCAAGAGGAATAAACGGCACAAGACTTAAGTTTGGAGGAGTGGGTTCATAGGGCTGTCCAGATCGAGGAGAACCATGATCAATTGAAGTGTCAGTTGTGACAGCTTCTGGAATAGGTTCTTGCTCAGGTGGTGAAGATCGACAGAATGAACGGCTGAATCAGAAGGCATCCTAGATGGTGGAGGTTGGGATTGTTGCAAAGAGGATATCTGAGTCTTGATCTCTGAAGAATGAACTTTGTAAAGTCCTGTTTAAAAGACTCAAGAGAGGCCGCCAGCATCTTTGCGAAAGCATCTTTGGATTGAAAAGAAGATGCTTCTCCTGGACCTTCTGGAAAAGAATCTTCACTCCGAGGAAGAATCCATTTGCAAATTTTCCCTTATCTGAAATTTGCCACCAGTCATAGGCTTATATCTTTTCTTTTCTTCTTTTTCATTGGTTCTTTACCAGCCCTGTGCATTCCTTGATCTGTCCTCATCTAATGAAACTTCTGGAGAAGCTTCTGGGTTGGTTTTTGCTCCCCCTCAACTGTTGCCTTAACCTTGTCCCAGTTAATTTCTTTCCTATGTTTCTTGTGCAAGTAAATCGCACCATCAACTGCATACCAGAATTTCTTATAAGGCTAATTTGCATATGATGCATGCTTTTCTCTCCAATTCTTTTTAGACCTATAGGAAATTTTATTTTCTTAGGAATGGGAATTCCTTTAAATTTGAATATCTCCATAAGAACATTCCCATATACCTGTACTCTGTTCCTTCCAAATTCTTTTCAAAATTCTCTTGGCCAAATCTATCTTAACTTTCTGCATCATACTCAAGATAATCAACCATCATCTTTTGTCACTGTCGTAGAACTCCCTTTGCGAGGAAGAATACATTCTCGCACAATTTTGTGAGCATTCTAACGACTAGTTCAAACTCATACAAACACATCATCATCTGGAAACTGTCCTACGTTTCCATTTATTTTCAGAAAAATATCATTCCTTCTCAAAGAAACAACAGTATTATCATCATGACAATCTTTCAAACCAAAACATTTAATTAGATCATCACGTGAGACTGTTATATTCACATCTTGAACCCTTGACTTCAAACTCCTAGAATCGACATACCTCAAATTCCTATAAAATTCCTCATCATTTCTCCAATCACATCTCCAGTCAGATTACACAGCTTTCTACAACCAACATTATCTAGCCATTTATTCCAGTAAAATCCATTCCTTTAAAATATTCAAAATCTATAAAGCACAATCATGGATTTTTACCTTCTTATATGGACATTTGATTTCAGATTCTCTGACAGTCTGCTCTTTTGGATGGGTCTGTTCTTTGACGGTGAAGGTACTTCTTTCCTTTTCTTGGAGAAACTTTGGAAGTTTTCACTTCTTGATTTGCTTTACAGGTTCTGATATAGGTTCTGGGTCAGAACTTTGCGACAGATTTTCCTTGGATTTTTTCTTTTCGCTGTTCCTTTAGGTTGTGAGAGCTCTGTCCAGATTCTTGTTTGTTTTTAGTTCGTTCTTCACGAACCCTAGATGATGAAACGATTGAGAGAGGGTTTGTTAGAATCGGAGGATTGTGTATCTTGAATAGAGATAGGATCTTTAGAGTCACGGTTTTGAATTTTTTGTTGTGATACGTTGAGATTTGCGAGGAGCCATGTTGAACAGAGAAGAAGTTCGCTGCAAGATTTCTTAGGGTTTTCTAAATGAAAAAGGAAATTATGAAGAGCCAAGACGAGGATGACACTTAAGAAGACAGAGTATTGGAGAGACGAAAGACAGAACTTTGAGCGCAAAACAAAAAATCACGAGTTCCCGTACAAAGTTGCGAACAATT
This sequence comes from Combretum micranthum, assembly GCA_024138025.1. Lineage (NCBI taxonomy): Eukaryota > Viridiplantae > Streptophyta > Magnoliopsida > Myrtales > Combretaceae > Combretum > Combretum micranthum. The sequence goes on along the minus strand of JAMXBD010001995.1, from coordinate 44,278 downwards.
AATGTCTTCCTCTTTCTTTTTATTAAGAATCTCGATTATCATTTGTCAGTGAACAAACTTTAAGATATTAAATTATTATATTATTATTTTCAATAAAAAGGATTACAAATTCCAATTTCATTCCTTATAAATTCAAAATTCAATTTTTCAAGCGGTTTTGTAAAAATATCGCTAATTGCATATCTGATGGCACAAATTCAACAACAATATTACCATTAATTACATGATCACGAATAAAATGATGTCGAATTTCAATGTGCTTAGATCTAGAATGATGCACTGGATTTTTTGTTAGATTAATTGCACTTGTATTATCACATTTAATAGGTATATTTTTGAAAAATAAACCATAATCTTTTAACTGTTGTTTTATCCAAAGCATTTGTGCACAACAATTACCAATAGAAACATATTCTGCTTCAGCTGTAGACAAGGCAACAGAATTTTGTTTCTTAGAAGACCAAGAAACTAATTTGTCACCTAAAAATTGACAAGTACCAGATGTGCTTTTTCTATCAATTTTACAACCAGCATAATCTGCATCTGAATATCCTATTAAATCAAAATTTTGATTTTTAGGATACCAAATGCCCAATTTTGAAGTATTTATCAAGTACTTGAAAATTCTTTTAACAGCTGTCAAATGTGTTTCTGTTGGTGCACTTTGAAATCTAGCACATAAACACACACTAAAGAGAATATCAGGTCTAGATGCAGTTAAATACAATAAAGAGCCAATGAGACTTCTATATAACTTTTCATTTACCTTTTTCCCATTAGAATCAGAATCTAACCTTGTTGAAGTACTCATGGGAGTTGCAGCTCCTTTACATCCTTCATACCCAAATTTCTTCAGAATTTGTTTAGTATATTTTCTTGATGTATGAAAATTCCTTCTTTTGTTTGTTTTATTTGTAGTCCAAGAAAGAATGTCAACTCTCCCATCATTGACATTTCAAATTCTGCCTGCATATCTTTGCAAAATCTTGACAGTATATTTCATTAGTAGAACCAAATATAATATCATCTACATATATTTGCACAACCAAAATATCTTGTTCATAAGTTTTTAAGAACAAAGTTGTGTCAACTGTTCCTCTTTGAAAACCTTTTGAAATTAAAAACAGACTTAATCTTTCATACCAAGCCCTTGGAGCTTGTTTTAAACCATATAAAGCTTTATTTAATTTAAAGACATAATTTGGTTTAATAGGATCTTCAAAACCAGGGGGTTGTTCAACATATACTTCTTCTTTTATAAATCCATTTAAGAATGCACTTTTTACATCCATTTGAAAAACTTTAAAATTTTTGAAACATGCATATGCAAGCATTAAACGAATTGCTTCTAATCTAGCTACAGGTGCATATGTTTCATCAAAGTCAATTCCTTCTTGTGAATATCCTTTAGCTACTAATCTTGCTTTATTCCTACTTATTTTTCCGTTTTCATCTAGTTTGTTTTTAAATACCCACTTAGTTCCAATTACAGATTTTCCTTCAGGTTTAGGTACAAGATTCCATACATTATTTCTTTGAAATTGATTTAATTCCTCTTGCATGGCATCAATCCAACTATTATCATTTAAAGCTTCTTCAATATTATTAGGTTCAATTTCAGATAACATAGCAAAATGATTTTCAAAATCTTGTAACTTACTCGTGTTTGAACACAGTTTGTATATTACCAATTATTTGTTCAGAAGGACGAGCAGACTTGTATTTCCAACCTTTAGAAGTTTCTGGTTCAAATCTTACAATTTCCGAATTACCTTCTGTTTTTGCTTCTGACTTATTTTCTGGAAGGTTAGATACTCCAGATATAGGTTCTGTACTAGGATTGAGATCCTTTTCTTCATCTGACTCATCATCTTTTGTATCTCGAAACAATTCATAAGCGGTCTTTGTTGTCATGGGCCGAATATATACTCGATTGATAATATAGCAAGCTGTAGACACGGCTTCTGCCCAAAAATACTCAGCAACACCACTTTCATTTAACATAGATCTAGTCATTTCTTGTATAGTTCTATTTTTGCGTTCTACAACTCCATTTTGTTGAGGTGTATATGGAGCTGAGAAGTTATGAGATATCCCATGTTCTTCACAAAAATTTATAAAATCTGAATTTTGAAACTCTGTTCCATGATCAGTTCGTAAACTAATTATGGAAACTCCTTTTTCATTTTGTATTTGTTTTGCAAATTTTTGAAAAGAATCAAAGGTATCCTTTTTATGTCTTAAGAACATAACCCAAGTATATCTCGAATAGTCATCTACAACAACAAATCCATATTTACATCCACCCATACTAAGAGTTCTAGTAGGTCCAAACAGATCAAGATGCAACAACTCAAGAGGTCTTCTAGTTGTTATTGCATTTTTACTTTTATGAGAAACAGATACCATTTTATTTTTTAAACATGTATCACATTTCACATCCTGTTTAATACTTATTTTAGGTAAACCTCTTATTATATTCTTTTTGGATAATTTTTCTAATTGATTAAAATTAACATGTCCTACGTTTATGCCAAACAAAGATCTGATCATTCATAGATAACAAGCAACATGCATCCTCCATTTTATTAGGTTTATCAAATATATATTTTTCTTTCTAAAACCTTCAAATAATTTTATACCATTTTCACTAAATGCAAAGCATTTATCTTTTTCAAAAACCATTTTATATCCTTTATCACATAACTGACTGATACTTAATAAGTTATGTTTCAAGCCTTTTACTAAATAAACATTTTCTATAGTATGAGGTGACATACCAATATTTCCAGTTGCAATAATTTTACCTCTACTGTCATCTCCAAATTTTACATATCCTTTTTCTTCCCATGTTATGCTATTGAACAATGAAGCATTTCCTGTCATATGTCGGGAACATCCACTATCAAGATACCATGTTCCATTGATTTTAGCTTCATGTTCCTGCAAAAATAAAAGGTTAAACCTTTTTAGGAACCCAAACAAGTTTGGGTCCTTTGAAAGACAAGCTCGTTTCATCCCTTTGTTTTACTTGCTGAATACTGAGCTTGTTTCTTTTATAATAACAATACTTTTCTATGTGACCAATCTTATTACAACAGAAACATGTATATGTGTTATTATTATTATTCCAATACCTGTTGTTTACCTGTCTCCAACTATTCTGTCTCGGATAACTTCTGTAATAGCTTCTGGAATACCTTCTGGTATGATTTCCATAAGAATGTTTTCTTTCAAAACTTCTGGAATTCATTCTGGATTTTTGAATACTTTTCTTTTCCACGTATTGCTTTATAATCAATCTTTTTAACACTTGATTCCGCATTTACAATTGGTTTGGCTCTCACAAATATAGTTTTCTTAGATGTATTTGAATTTAAACCATAATTATAACCTAAACCATGCTTTTCACACGACAATCTTTGTGATGAAATCAACATTTTTAGCTTTTCATCACTTTCATTGAACTTATTGAACGTGTTCTTTATTGAATTCGATAATTCATTTTTTACTTTCAAAACGCTTGTTTCATCTTAGCAAGTTATTGTCTTTTCTTAGCTTTTCATTATCCTTAAAAAACTTTTCATTTCACTCTTCAAGATATCATTTTCATCAAGCAAGGAATTGGTTTGCTTTAATGCGTCTTTTTCATTCTTTAATGATTTTATCTCATTATCATATTTAGCAATTTTTAAATCAGCTTTCTTAAGAGCTTTTAAAAGTTTTTCCATTTCAGCAATCATATCATCTTCAATTGATTCATCATCAGTTTCAGAAGTTACCTCAGAAGTAGCCATGAGACAAAGGTTTGCTTCTTCTTCATTATCACTTATAACTTCTGGTTCAGCTTCTGACTCATCCAAATCGCTCCAAGTTGCCATCATTGCTCGACTTTTCTTCTTGAACTTTTCAATCTTTTTGATTAAAACAGGGCACTCATATTTAATATGTCCCGGTTTTTTACATTCATAGCACACAATTTCTTTCTTCTCTTTCTTTTCTTCTTTGTCCTTATAGCTTTTTCCTGCATCAAATTTGTTAGATCTATTGAAACTTTTGAACTTTTTACCTTTCTTTTTCTTCAAGAATTTGTTGAATCTCCTTGTAAGCATGTTAATATTTTCGTCATCACTATCCTCTTCTGAATCAGATTCAACAACTCTTTTGGCTTTGAAAGCTATTGCCTTTGAACTATTTTCTGGTTCTTCAGTTGTATCATGATGTGACTCGTATGCCATCAGCTTTTCCCTTAACTGACTAAGTGTCAGCTTATTTAAATCTTGAGCTTCTTCTATAGCTGTCTTTTTGGCATCCCACGATTTGGCAAAATTCGAAGTATTTTCCTGACAAGATCAGAATCATCTAATTTCTTTCCAAGTGAGGTTAGCTCATTAGTAATAGCAGTGAATCTATTAAAAGCATCTTTAATTTTCTCATCAGACTTAATTTTAAATAATTCATAACGTTGAAGTAATGAATTGATTTTTGTTTCCTTAATTGTGTCTGTTCCTTCATAAGTTTTTGAAAGAGTATCCCATATTTCCTTTGCTGATTCACAGGAGGAAATTAGATAAAATTTAGAAGGAGCTATGGTTGTGAGTAAGAGATTCTTAGCCTTATTGTTCTTCTCAATCAACTTTAGCTCTTCATCTGTGAAACTCGCATCAGATATTGCTATTGGGTTGTCTCCAAATTGGATCACCTGCCAAGAAGCATAATCATTAGCTTTGATATAAGTTGTCATTCGCATTTTCCAATAAAGATAATTTGAACCATCAAAATATGGAGCTCTATTAATTGCAATATTGTTCTCAGTCATTTTGTTTGGATCACTCAATTTAAAAAAGTACAATAAACTATGAAAATATAAATAAAGAAGGGATAAGAAGATCAGGCAAATATTTATAGTGGTTCCGCCTTGTGCGTCAGTCCACTCTTCCAGCTCCGAGCCGGGGACCCCGTTATCCTTAGAGTTCTGTTCCACTATGTCCAATAGAATCAATTACAAGCTTGTACAATTCTCTTTGCTCGATTCTCACAGCTATCCTTTAGCTTCAATCGATCTACAGAGTCTAAACTAGTAATTGAACTAATTCACTTGAAGCCAACAACAAGTTGCTTCGTTCGTAAAAGAATAAAGTGTAAAGATTGCAATAAAATTTGCTACAATTCTGCATGTGAGAAGACGATAAAGAAAGTTTGCTTTTTCAATTCTTAATAATTTTCGGTCAATGATTGAGTCAAGCTACTCTCGGGTTTTTTTTTTCTTGAAAGTATATAGTTCTGTGTCTCCTTCTTCATTTACTCTGTTCGCATATCATGTCCTTCTATTGTTCAGAATTTGTTGCGCTTTGAGATAAGATAGATATCCAAAAATCTCGGATGGAAAATCTATAACTTCTTATCCTTAATTTAATTTATCAAAGCTGCTATTACTTCAAGAAAATCTCATTCTTCTTGTTTACTTCGGTTCCATATTTGAATTTGAATTCTTGATACGCTAAAGTAAGATAAGATCTGCTTGTATTTCGTGATTTGAGATAATCCACTTGTTTTCTATTTGAAAACTTTTGATAACGTTGATCTTGAAGATAAATCTGGAGAACTGTTGCTGATATCACGGTCTTCAATGTGATCTTCGTGTGTTATCTTCTTAAAGATAACATTGTTCTTATTTTGATTTTCTTAATAATATCCAATTCGAATTTGTTTTTATCTTGAGAAAAATCAGAAAACATAACTGTTATGTCTTGAAATCAGTCCATCGTTAATCAATCGTAACTTCTGTCTTTATCTCAAGAAAAACTTCTTTGATGAATCTAACCAATTCGACAATTTCTTCAATCCCTTAGGATAATCCAACTTTAGTGGAACGAATAAGTATACTGTCCGAATATACTTCTTATCTCGGAGTTAGGTCTTCAAAATCATTGATCTTCTTTATAAAAAAATATAGATCTTGTTTGAGAAGATGAACAGTAACTATCTTTAACTCAGAATTACAGTTGAAGGTTCTTGAAAAGGTTCTGTAAAAACTTCTGTATTTCTGGAAACTAATTTCAATTCAGAATGGTTGTTTTGAGTTTCTCCCAAAGGTTTTGTGTTGCTGGGATTATTTTATACTTTAAGTATCCTTCTGGAAAACATTCTGTGTACCTTTTTCCTTTCTAAATATCATCCGAAATCTTCATATCGTATAACAACTCTTGTCTAACTTATCTAAAAACTTGTTTATATCCAAGAATTAATATCATTCAACCTTATATATTTGTTCAACAATTCCACCAATATTCTGTAAAAAATTCTGAATATAATTCTGCACTCTATTGGAGTAGTTAGTTCTTTAAGCATTTTGTTATCATCAAAACTTTAGATATATAGAAATCAACACCATCTAAATAAGTTTTTAAGGAAAAATTCGCCTAACAAAGAATTATCAACATCAAACTTAACAATAAATTATTTTAGTATTTGAAAAGAGCGTAATTGAGCCATCATCATAAGTCTTAGAGAAAATTTGCATAATAACGAATTACCAGAACTTATAATGAGCTTATTTAATTTTTGAAAAGGATGTTGTTGAATTATGATCCTAAGCTTCAATGGAAATTTGCTTCAAAGTGTTAGGAATTACTTTTATAGAGAGTTTAGTCCTTTTTTATGAAAAAAAAAAGAATCCCTTTTTATTTTCTTGAAAAATATTATTAAGACAAACATCATGAGATCATGCATGAATATGGTATTGTGGCTATAATAATAACTCATATAGAGAAAATGAAAGATATAAAGAATCAAATAACATACATATGTAAGAGCAAAAATATAGAAGTCTTAGCTTGCATCAAGGCTTCTTGAAACTTAGAATGGACAAGTTTCATAAAGAGGAAAGAAAAGCATAAGAGAGCTTAAATAAAAGAAGAAAATTATGGAAGTCTTAGATCTTGATTCAAGTATTCCCGGAACTTAGACATGGGCAAGTCCCTTAAGGGGGAAAAAAAAGAAAAAAAATTTGACTTGATGAGGACAAGTCCAAGACTAAAATGATTAGTCTTAATTAACATGAGCAATATAAGAAAAGAGTATAATAACAAGAGTATAATAAGATATTAGGTTAGTGAGCTTTAGACTCTAAAGATATAGATATATATATATATATACTTTACATAATACATATAGGAAGTAGACTAATAGCATGAACAAAATAATAACAAGACAAGAATTAGAAATGAATGTGCTATTGAACAAGATATGAACAAATTTTCGTTTTCATTATTTCATCCCTAGCATAATGCTCATAGGGCTTTTAGAAATCAAAACATACAACGGGTTCATGTTATGTTAACATAAAAAAAAAGAGAGGGTTTAGGAATTTTAACTAAGGTTTATAGTGGATGGAAGAACAAATGGAGTGTGTTGGTTATTTTCTTTCCTAAATGGTTGTTGTATGGAGATGGGAATGAGAGAGTTTGGAGAGGAAATTGTGGATACATTCTGGTAGAATTTTGTTATGTAAATGAGATGTGTAAAAGAAATGGATGGAGATGCGGTATTTATAGAGAAATGTGGAGAGAAATTAGGTGTAATAAAATTAATTGAAAAAGAAAAAACTAATAGATATATATAGAGAGAGAGAGAGTAGCGCCGGTTTTGAAGAGGGAAGAGAGAGGAATTGATTAATTTTGTATTTTTGTAATGAAAAGTAAATAAAGTGTAAAAGAAATTATGTGTAAAATTTTATGGGAAAAGAAAATATAAGAGATAGGTGTATAGAATGTAAGAAAAAATAGAGATAGAGGAATAAATAATGAATAGTAAATGAATAGTAGACTAAACAATTAAAATACTAGTAATAAGAAAAAACGCGTAAAAGCACTATATCTAATATTTTTAGAAGTCGAAAAAATTATAAAATTAATATTTTACGATTCCTCATTTAATAAAAATCCTAGACATATTATCGGAATTTTTTCACCATTTTTGTGGCCTGAGACCCCGTTTTCTAAAACTGATTCCGTCCAGGTTCGAAACAAATAAGTTTTGGATGAATATGATCTTTTTAGGTTATAAGACATTATTTCAGACTATAATCTATGGTTAACTCGTTTTTATTGTTTTAAATGTTTTACGTGTAGGATTGCTGGATTTAAATACTCTAGTTCTTTAGGATAAACCTAGGTTAATTTTACGGTTTCCAGTTCTAGGGTTTACCTATAATGATCGAAAATTTTAGGGGTTATATATATTGCCATTTATCAATTTAACATTATCCCCTAAATCTTTAAAAGAAGGGAATAACATTACGAATGTTATCTAAATTTTGGTAAAATATGTAATTAAGTATTTAAACTTTAAAATTGATCAATTTAGTATATGGGAAACTTTCAAATTGATCAATTTAGTACTTAAAAGAGCTTAAAGAACTAAATGAAGGTATTGTTGACATGCATGAAAAGTTCTTTTACTTACGTGCCTAATTGCATATTTTGTGAAAGTTTATATACCATTCGTGGCATTAACCCTTAAGAAAAAAATATGCCCTTTAATTAACTATTTTGCTATTGAGAAAAAAAATATAGCATTTTTCAATATCTTATGTAATGGTAAAATAAAAAAATGATTTTAAATACATCTTTTATAGAATTTACTATGTAAATTTTTATTTTTAAATATAAAAACCGTTGTATCTATAATTTACCATAAACTTTTTGTTTGTTTATGTTTGGAAAACCAACAAAGCCAAAAATATTGTAAAACAGAAGAATACTTGTTTGTTTTATATCATTTTGACATCATATTTTTATTTTTTTCAAACAAACTTTTAATAAAAACATATACTAATAAAAAATTGATGATTTTATTGATAATCAGATTAAATAGATATAATAAAAATAAGTTAAAATATAGATATGAAACAAATACAATACAGGTAATATAATATAATATGAAAAAAGATAGCCTGTAGACATATATTACATACTGCAGTCCATACAATTTAAATATAATTTATTCACGTTATGTTATTCTTTCTCCGCTGTTTCTTTAAAGCAATGTGTTGAAGTTATGATTACACTGGAAGACCCACCGATCGGCAACGCCACTTCAATCGCTTCCATAAATAATTCGTAATGGTGACAACTAGGTGGAGCTGGTAGGCTAATAGGACATATATATATATATATATATTAGGTTAGTACACTAAATGCAACAAATCGCATTGCATTGTTCATAATAGCTAGAGACTAAAGTGGTCATTGCTTGCACCATGATATTATCAAATGAAAAATAAAAAGAAAAAGATATAAATTTTTGCTTCATATACCTAACCTTCTATGACTGCACCCTTCAATTAGAGGTAAATGGAAATAAATAGGTGAAGTATAATTTTCTATTTGTACCAAGAGGATACGCTGGTCGTGGTTAAGCTAGGTTGTTGTCTAACTATCCTCCTTAAATCTAATTTATCTTATTGCTTGCAACATTGGATGGTTAAATAGTATTTACCTCGTCAACTGTTTCTGACATGGTTACGCTAAACTTCTTTGGTTAACTCTAATTTCAGATCTTGTCACCAAACTTTATCAAAATCAATTATCTATTTTCAAAAAATGAAAACTAAAAGTTCCTTAGTTATATGACCATGACAAACCATAATAAAACTAACTAAAACCCTTAGATTACCAAATCACCAGTATTCCTGTGGGTGATAATGATAAACCATATTGATTAAAATGGAACTTGTCTTTTTGTATTTGATCACGCTTTTTTTATAACTGTTTTTTTTTTAACTCTTTTTAGTTAAATTAAAATTCTTTTAAATGCGCAGATCCTTAACTGACAATTTATCGAATGCGTGTACAGTAATAATATATCGGTGAATACCGAGTTGAATCCACATGGAGTGAGGACTAGCTCTCAACTGTATTAGTCCAATTTATAGCTAGGCAAATCAAAAGATGTTTCCCTTTTTGTATTTTCTTTTTATAAAACTACAAATAAACAAGGATTCCAAACACCTTTAAATGACTATGTTTAGAGCCAACATATTTGAACAATTAATCAATGTATGCTATCAACCAAATGCAATTGCAAATCCAAATTATCAATAGATTTAGTTTTTAAACAATTCAAGTATCAGATAACAACTTCTTTTTCTATAGTAAGCTATTATCCTAAAGTAACCAATCAATGTTTCCTATTCTTAGGAAAGTGATTAACTGACTAATCTATTCAATTTACCAAACCCTAATTGAATTTAAATCCATATCCCTATGTGATTTCAAATCCAAATTAGCTATTCACAAAACGATTAGAAATGAATTTCCCAATTTCAATCCTAATCTATCATGAATTCCATATATGAGCCAAAATTGCATGATATGTGAAATAACATCAACAACTCGAATACATACAGCTATTCAATCAACAACAGGGATCATCAATTATAAAATCAGATCTACAACTGAAAACCTTCATTAAGATCAAATGAACAAGCTTCAAACATCATCCAAGATATGAACATAAGAAAAAGAACAAAATCAACTTGTCAAAATAATCCTGTTCTTGAAATCAAAATCCAAATGATGTTATCTACTTGAATCCCGGAGTGAAATCTGCAAACAAATTAAAATAAAAAGTTTCTAGTATTCTACCCTAATTTAGATCTAGGAGAAAGGAGAGAATTTGTATTTTTCGTGCCTAAGGGGTTTTTTTTTTTTTTTTTCTAACAAATGACAACATGATGAATATATATGAAGGGTTGCAGGAAAGTTACGTCAGCATTAAAGGCCGGCAGCTTTAATTAAATTTGACCGGCCTTTCATGTGGAAATTAATTTCTAGGAGTAGCAATAAATATACGCCGTCTTCAACATCGGTGGCCTTGATTTCTCCCTATGTCCGGCGTATCTTTAAAAAGCAGAAGCTGGCTTAGTTTCTTCTTCAATACGAGCAGCATTCGACTTGGCTTTAAAAATTTGCATTCTGTACACGCACAATACCTGGTCAAAGCCGATAGCGTAGCCAGGATTTTGCCAGCTATGTATAAAAATTTGCAGCGCTGGTAAAGATTTCTTCTAAGCTAGCAGCATAGCTTCCTTAATGGTCGGTGTACTTCTGTTTTTATCCAAAATTGATCAAAACTTCTCCAATTTGCATGTATTTGATTCATAAGTCCTCAATGACCTAATTAACATAATAAACACACTTAAATAATATTTCCACTCGATTTCTATAAAATCTATAACAAATTTATCATGATTTGTTTAAGGAAATTTTAGTGAAATACAACTTTATCAACTCCCCCACACTTGAACTTTTGCTTGTCCTCAAACAAAACAAATAAGCTCAAAGTTGGAATCTATCATAGAATGCACAATACTTTTTTCACAATCAAAGTTCAAGCATCATTCTTTTTCATTGTACATGACTTGCATTTCTTGTGCCTACTGCTCAAACCGAACTAGGAACATGTAATTAGATTACTAGAATTAAAATTTAGCAACTAATCTAGACAAAACAAACTTTAATCCTAGTGTTTAACAAAAGAATATTCTATCCAAAAGTAGACACACGATCCATTAAGGAAAAACACTCATTTAAACTTCACTGGACATTTAGCAAATATATAATCTTAGCAACACAGAGTGAAAGCATATGATATCCACTCCTTCCCTAGATTTCTCCCTTTTTATTATAAGTCCAATTCCAATTGAAGCTTTTGCATTCATTTTCTTTTTCTTTCATACAAGTACTAATTCTTTTTCTTTTCCTTTTTTTTTCAAAGTTGAATGATTTGAACTTTTGCCTTTCCTCCCTTTTCGTTACAGTGAATTTATTGAGTCGGCACATCCTGGGTTCATCACCCAAGTGATCAGGTTTTAAGGGACACCTAAGAACTCTTCCTCACTTTAATATTCAAGTTCAGATACTCATAACTAAAATACTTGAGTCATTGGAGTAGAGGCTATGCTTGTTTCTCTCTTTTCTTTTGAATGCAAAACAAATTAAGACTCTTTTTTTAAAGTATCACAAAGAAAAGAATTTCATTTACCTCTTTCACTAAGTGTTAAAATATTCTTAAAAGAACACAAAGGTTATATATAAGCTAACTTTTTCCTAGAAGTATACCTGTTTATTTTTCACAAAAGGACTTGACCTACTCTCAAACTTCCAATTCTAAAGTTAAATATGAGGTAAGTTTGTTCCTTAAAGATTTCACTACTTAATTTTAACCAAGTATTCCAATTACATCGGTAGGTGAGTAAGGCACTAAGAAAGTTAATTTACAACTCTTACAGATGCTTTCAACAATTCTTTTTACAATCTCCAGATTTCATCAAAAACTTAAAAAAAAAAAATTGGCCTAAAATTGCCATATAATACTTAAGGAGAAAACAATTCAAAGTGTGGGTACACAATACAATACAATTTCAAATGTCATGTATAAAAAATTCAAATCAGCTCAATAAAAACCAAACATCAATAGCAGTCATATTTAACTCCATTCTCCATATCTCCATTCATTATCCCTTCCCCCACACTTAAATCAAACAGTGTCTCACTGTTCTTAATTAGCTCAACAAAAGGAAAGAAATAAAGAAATAATGAGAAAAGGAATAATGGTACTTCTCTGATGTTGAAAAATGAATGCATGCGATTTCCAACTGGTACAACAAAAGAGAAGTTTCCATTTTAAGTTCATCTTTGAAGTCCATTTCTTGTTGTCTTCAATCAAGCTCTATAGCTCCTATTTTTTTTATCTTATCTGCACAATAGGACACACTATCAAAGCAAAGAAAAATTAAAAATAAAAAGAAAAAGATATTAAGATAGATAATAGTTTGCCTCCCACTCAGCGCTTGTTTTATAGTCTCAACCTGACTTTCAAACTTTCTTCTTCAAGGAGGATCAAAATCACTAGTCTTTTCCTTATTATCCATCATTTTCTTCCATGATTCTACTCTTGCATTCTCTGTTGTGTCAGCTTTGGTGGATTTAGGGTTCTTTTTCCATCTCTTTATGATATTGACATTTAACTCCTTATTTCTAACCATCGGCACCATCCTGCTATTCTTGATATCTATGACAGCTCCAGCAGTGGCCATGAATGGGCAGCCAATTATGAAGGGAATCTTTATATCTCTTCCATATCCAAAACAACAAAGTCTACTGGAAAAATGAACCTGTCCACTTTTAAAAGTACATTCTCAATTACCCCTCTTGGCCTTTTAATAGAACGATCAGCCAATTGTATTATCATCTCAGTCTTTTGAATTGCATCCTCTAATCCTAGTTTCTGTTGCATAGAGAAAGGAATTAAATTTATGCTTCCAACAAGATCACAAAAAGCATCCTTAAATCGAGTATCTCCAATAGTGCAATCCACTATAAATTTCCCTGGATCATTTAACTTTAGGGGCAATGCATCATTTCAAGCTTCAGTACAAGCTTGAGACAACATGACTGTCTCTCTCCTATTCATCTTCCTCTTCTTACTCATGACTTCTTTCAAAAACAGTCTGCATTGAGGTGATTCTTCTAAAATTTCAGTCAAGGGAATATTGACTTCAAGCTTCTTAAATACCTCCAATAATCTCTCAAAATTTGCATCATCTTTTCTCTTTCTTGAACTTCTTGGAAAAAGGAACTAATGGCACATTTGATCTGACAGTAGGCTCAGCTACTATAGGAGTGTGCTCCTATTGTACCACATCTTCTATCTGAGTTGATGTAGAAGCCAAAGTTTCTTCAATCTCAACCTGCTTCCTTATCTCTGATTTAATCTTATTTACTTCAACTGGGCAGAGGGCTTCTCAAGACTTGCAATTTGTTGTCCCAATTTCTCAAACCCCTCTAAAGTCAGGTTTGCAAGCTTCTCAATTGCAAATTCCCAAGCTAGTTTGTCTTCTTTCTGTTCGATCTCTTTTACCACTAAAGAATTATTGTTCAAGTTCTCTGCTCTTGACAAAACAGCTTTCTTTTTCTCTTCTTCTTGCCTTCCATTGTCAGTTGGGTTTCTTTTTCTTTTTCATCACTACAAAGCTCCCAATCTGCACTTATGTTAGTAAATTTAAAAATAGATGAAACCAATTTAGTCAGCTCTGCTACCTGAGTCTCTAATTTTTCAATCACTGCTTGTTGCTTCTCAAAATTTTCTTCCCATTTCTTCTCTAAACCTCTCATAATCTCTTCAAATCTTTTCTCTTTATCTAAATCTGGAACTATAGGGATAGATGAAAAATTAACAACTATCTCTTGTCTTAGAGTCTCACAATTGTGGTAATATTCTTGATTTGACATATTGGGATGAAGTTATGAACTACCATCTTGACATCGAGAGCTATCATGTGATCCATTACACCACATACAAACTACTAGAGAAGAGAAATCTGGATCAACATTTGGGTATCCTATAAGTTCTTCCATTTTTCCAAATGCTATTTCTACAGGCATTCCCGTCAATTGCCCTCAAGTAGCTGACTCTAGCATTATCTTATCATGAGCTTCTATTCCCTAAGGAATACTAATAGTTGAGACCAAGTAGGTAATCCATGATACGAGCATTTACGCATCAACTTGTGGTATCTTACCCATGCATTTGACACCGACTCCCTCATATTGTTTGAAAGAAAATATTTTTGATTGAAGCTCTTTAGTACAACAAAATGGGAAGACTAGTGCTTGCTGACTATCCATCTTGATATTCAACAAAAACTTCAAGCACCTGCAAAGAGAAAAAGAAAAACGAGTGGAAATATACAAAAGATCAAAGACTAGTATATATAAATTAAGAAGAAAGCAAATTTTTTTTTGGTTTTACAATTTTTTTTTAGATTTTTCAAATAAAAGCCTAGTCTACAAAAGTCCCAAAAATTGAAAGTAGCGCCAAATCACTCCCCGACAACGGCGCCAAAAATTGATCACATTTTTTCTATATTTGTTTTTTTTAAACTCTTTTTTGTTAAATTAAAATTCTTTTAAATGCGTAGATCTTTAACTGACAGTGTATCGAGTGCGTGGCAAATCAAAAGATGTTTCTCTTTTTGTATTTTCTTTTAATAAATCCACAAAGAAACAAAGATTCCAAACACCTTTAAATGACTAGGTTTAGAGCCAACAGATCTGAACAATTAATCAATGTATGCTATCAACCAAATGCAACTGCAAATCCAAATTATCAATGGATTTAGTTTTTAAACAATTCAAGTACCAGATAACAACTTCTTTTTCAAAAGTAAGCTATTACCCTAAATTAACCAATCAATGTTCCCTATTCCTAAGAAAGTGATTAACTGACTAATCTATTCAATTTACCAAACCCTAATTGAATTTAAATCCATATCCCTATGTGATTTCAAATCCAAATTAGCTATTCACAAAACGATCAGAAAGAAAATTTTCCAATTTCAATCATAATCTATCATGAATTCCATATCTAAGCCAAAATTGCATGATATGTGAAATAACATCAACAACTCGAATACATACAGTTATTCAATCAACAACAAAGATCATCGATTATATAAATAAGATCTACAACTCAAAACCCTCATTAAGATAAAAGGAACAAGCTTCAAACATCATCCAAGATATGAACATAAGAAAAAGAACAAAATCACCTTGTCAAAATAATCATGTTCTTGAAATCCAAATCTAAATGATGTTGCAGAGGAGTTATGTCGGCATTAAAGGCCGGCAGCCTTTAATAAATTTGACCGGCCTTTAATGTGAAAATTAATTTTCAGGAGTAACTATAAATATACGCCGTCTTCAACACCGGCAGCCTTGATTTCTCCCTGTGCCGGCATATCTTTAAAATTGCAGAAGCTGGCTTAATTTCTTCTTCAATACGGGCGGCATTCGATCTGGTTCTAAAAATTTGTATTATGTACACGCGCAACACCGGCTCAAAGCTGGCAGCGTAGCCAAGGATTTTGCTGGCATATGTATAAAAATTTGTAGCACTGGTAAAGATTTCTTCTAAGCTGGTAGCGTAGCTTCCTTAATAGCCGGTGTACTTCTGTATTTATCCAAAATTAATCAAAACTTCTCCAATTTGCATGTATTTGATTCATAAGTCCTCAATGACCTAAATTAACATAATAAATACACTTAAGTTCTATTTCCACTTGATTTCTATAAAATTTATAACAAATTTATCATGATTTGTTTAAGGAAAATTTAGTGAAATACGACTTTATCAGTATGAGAAATACCAAGCAAGCATTTATATCAAAGATTGCTTATAGAGATTCACCTATAAAATTCTCTTCTAAGGTTAGAAGTGATCTTTACTCGAAACGTTAAGGATAAGGATGGGGGGAGGGAAGGTTGGACAGCCGCTATTCATAATCTTTAGGTTTAGTTCAAGAAACCAAATTTTACATGATCCCATTTGTTTTTATTTTCAAACGCGATGCATAAGGATACGGGCGAGATGAGGTTCAATACCTCAAATTTCATGGAATCCTAAGAATATAGTGTGGAACAAATTCAGAGATATTTGTATATTTACTGATTTATGAATAATTTAATTATACAAATATAAAAAATACGAAAATCATTACATAAATACCAAAAAAAGGCAATTTTGCTTTCCTTAAACATATTACATGCCTCACGTGGGATTTTTATGATATTTAAAAAATTACTGAAACTTTCATTTATAATATATCGCTTATTAAACATATATTCTGTATTAATATCTGTATAATCAAAATGATGTGATTTATCTTTATGTAATTTGTTTTTGTACAATCAGGTTTTTAGACCTAACAAATTTAATTTGGAAAACATTCTAAGCAATGTTGCCAGAATTTTTAACGTTACACTCGACGACGAATTAAGCTGCATAAAATCTTGTTTTATAGAATCTGCAAAATCAAGCCCTGTCCTCCTTTCACGTGTTGCATGGTCACAGCACTGAAAGAAATATTCCGGATTTGCAGTTGGTTGGCCTGGATACGAATAAAACAAGCAAAATATACACACACATACTCACACTTTGATGGAACAACAAATATAAAAAATCAATGTATGCAAGGAAAGAAAACAAATGCTGTCTCCCGTGGGTAGAAGCCAAAGCCCATAGAATTTTAATCAATCAGGAGTTAATACAATGGAGATGTCAACTGAAGATCTTATAAAATTACCAGACTAATTAAAACAAAATTTCAATTTTCAAGTATATTTTTCAATGACAATGCTTTCATTAATATCCATGCTTGATGCTTCCAGTTCAAAGCTGGACAACTCAATAAGCTGGTTAGTTACCACTGGGGACTTGGACAACATCTTTTATCAAATGGGTGCTCTACCATAGGCGTTGGAAGGGAGAAAAGACTCGGTGAGTATTACATACCACACGTAATATACATGTGATATGTAATTTTCAATAGCATTCTAACATGAGTATTATCCATGTGTTAGCATGTAATTAGGAGATGATTCACCCAATATTTTACCCTAGAAAGGTGGCTTGGAATATTTTATACCCAAGCCTTCATTCATCATTCTTACCATCACTAAAACTTACACCGACATGATGACAACATCAATGGTGCCTGAACCCTCGATCTTGTGACCCTATCTGATCTTGATTAAGAGAATTCGAGCTGAAAAATCAACTGAAAGTACAGTATCCTCCAAATGATCTTAATACACAACACCTAAACCAAATATAGGGTGCACATCCATGAACTGATAACAGATAAAGTATCAAATCAACTAAGTTTCCCCTAAATAAATTAATATAAAAAGAAAAAAGAAAAGAAAAAGAAAAAGAGGAGGAGGAGGGAAAAGGCAAAAACAATTCCTTAGAGTCTGTTTGTTTTGGCTTTTTTTCGGCAAATACAGACACTTTTTTAAATTTTTTTCTAACAAATTATTTATCAAAAAATAGATATAGATAAAAAAAAGTTGACAGTTCTAATCAAAAGAACAAATAGAACAAATATAGATAAAATTTATATACAAATCGGATATATATTACACATATCATTTTAAAAAAGATACAGATACAGATGAAAAACAGACAATCCAAACAGACCCTTAATTTCTATTTCTGTCCTAGGTGTCCTCTCTTTACATCCCCCCACATCCTTGGCAATAGGCAATATGAAATGAATTTATTTATCACCACAGATTTACATCCACTTGCAATGCCATACAAGAAAACTGGGGGACTCAAAACGTCTTAACCTTGTAGCAGAACTCCTTTCATTGAGGCAACTGGTTAAGAGCACCTGACAGCATCTGTAGTTCTTGTGGAGTTACAAGTAAAATTGGTTTAACAGGGCTTGCTTTTTTCCAGGAAACCACAATGCCAAGAAAGCCCAGAAAACAACTGATGGATCTCTTCCATCCCATGGCAACTCCGTGACACCAGGAACAGCATACCAAGATGTTTAATAAAATAGATAAAAGATGAAACCACGAAATTCAGCAGGCATGATTCTTAAGAAGAGAGAAGCAAGGTTCCTTCTTCTATAAACCATAAGCAGGGAGGATGCTCATTCATTTGGAAAACCCCTTTCTCTAACACTCTCTTACAAATTTTGAAAACCAAACACCAAGACATGGAGCACCAAATTTGATATGACTTTAGAAAAAGATTAAACATAAAAAATTTTCTTGTATGTTTTACTTGAGTAGTTTACAATTTTCTTGGCATAATTCAGGCAGTTTCCAATTCCCTGTTCAGATAGTCTACAAACATCCTCTTTGCACTATCTGCATCAGAAGGAGGTGGTCTCCCACTCAAACTTGTTTGCCCTGTTAATTTAATAAATGTCCTTCGTAATCTACGTAGTTCTGGCAACCCAATCGGCTTTGAAACATTGATAGTTGGCAACCCTGCTCCTGCAGAGATCCCGTTTACAGGCCCACGAGTGCTTGAGATTGTGCTTCAACAATGGCATTGATCACCTCCTGTGTTGCTCTATCCATTTCATAGAGAATTTACTTCCGAAGTTCGTGCTGTTTGAGTTGCAATTGTGGGCTGTAAAATCTTAACATCACGTGACTTTGAGTCCACCTTTTTGTCAAGTAAGAAACAGCATCTATGATAGCAGCAGAAGTATCATTCACCCCATCCCTGTGAGGCCATAATTCAAATAAAGGTGAATCCCAGCGATTTCTTCTATCTGGCCTCTCAAACCTCCTCACCAAATCTTCAAAGATGTTATCCTCATATGCAGCTTCTCCCTTTTGCCGGCGCTCTTCATTCCATTCTCTACAATGAGTTTCGTCCACATCACAGTACAATACACAATATCTTATTCCAGCAGCACGTGCTAAACACCAGAGCTCATATCTGTAACCCTTTATGCTGTTCAAGGAATCTACAATAATAATATTATCTTTGGAGACTGATCTATCCACTTCAGAGCGCAACACCCCCCTCAAATTCTTTTCAGCAGGCATGTTAGCATAGCTCTGATTGCGATCAAGGTGGAATGACTCTTCATCAATTATCCTAACAGCTGGGTTGGCTTCTGACTCTTTAAGAGCCCCAGCTAGGCATAGTGCTGCTGTTGATTTCCCACTGCATGGTTGCCCACAGATCACAACCAACGCCATTTAGGGAATTCACAATTACAACAAAAAAAGCTTGGGATCACCACTCAATGAATATACCTGCTGCAAAGTTTTAAAAGAAAATATCATTCTTAGGGAGATTTATCAATCAAGGCATGCAACAACTGGATGATTCTTTCACCAATGGCATGCAGCCAGTAAAAAAGTATCATGCCACAACTTGAAGCTGATGCAGGATGTCAATATTCAGAGGGTAAAAATCATATATAATATCTGAACTTTACCTATCTTTCCATTTAACTAACTAAAGTTTGATAGTTTTAATTTGGTACTTAATTTTTGTTTTTTTACAATTAACTACTTCAACTTTGCATATTTTCAAAATTAAACTGCCTAAATGTAATCGAAAAATTTATAGTTGTTTAATTAACACCTTTAGGTTTCAAGTATTTATCAGTTAAAATGGACGAAGTTCGGATATCGAATGTGATATTAGCTCATATTCAAAATCAAGCTCTTGAGAAGTACATCATTAGAATTGAAATGATTTTGATTGGGCCATTATTGACTGTTTGCAGTGACTTTGAGCTCCATATTTGATTCTTTTACAACAAAGCATGCCTCAAAATAAAGATTTTAACAACTTCCCAATATTATCACAAGCTTTTATGTACGGCGAAATCACTTCTCAACTTACCAATATCACAATTACAATTCACAAATACACATAAAAACCTAAGATATAAGTGCACACACACACACGTAGTCAGTATGCTTCCGTTTAAACAGAATCACAAGTTCAGGACATCAAAACCCCAAAATTAAAACTAATACATTAGGTCACACATTGGATAGTTATCCAAAATGGACAACGTTTCCTGGTTCGCCATCTACATCCATGTCACTCCAATCAAAAGTTGCCATGTAAGCTAAATATGGACATGGGCAAAGTTTCCATACAGCACTACACCAAATTAAGACGGAAACTTTATCCGTCCAAAACATAAGAGTCCTGGGCACGAATTCGACACGATTAGATATTCAATTCCGACATGGATCACATGAATAGCTGCCAGTATATTTCACAATCTTTTTTATTTTTTTTCCTTTTTAAATAAAGCAACTTAAGTAAACACTTATCATGTATCAGAACATGAGTAACTCCACCTATTCAACAGACATCATAACCAACATTGGCCTCACCACAAAGACTTCGTGTAGCTTAACATCGTGCAACAATTTGCAACCTTTGATAAGAATATAATGTCTTTCATTCAAATAATAAGATATTTTTTAAATATATAGAACAAACTCAGTGATACCTGCAGACCTGATGAGAAAAAGCGGCCGAGGGGTTGGCCGGGCGTGGCAAAGTTCCGATGGCGAGAGTAGGGAGAGACAAGAGAACGTTAGGGTTTAGGCGTGCACGTGAGACTTGCAGGCGGAAAGGCTAGAGTTGGCTGCCCCAGTCCAACCGCGTTGGATATACGGGATTACTTAGATTTTTTTTCCCCAAGGATTGCTTTGATGGAAAATTAAATATTGAAAGAGAAAATTAAAATGGGCAAAAGAAGAAAGAGAAAAATTTAAAATATGAGAGGACGATTACTAGTTTTCTGTTTCATTAGTATAAGGATTTGTTTTTTTAATTTAATTTATATTGTATCAAATTTATATGAAAGTGATTATAGATAATAAATGGAAACTGAATTTATCCATTGTATGGTATTTTGTGTTTTTTTTTAATTATATTTTAAATCTTATATAGCTTATCTCATGTTAACATATTGCGTGGATGTTCACAGTTCGGTTAGTCGGTTCGTAGTTCTATTTTTTGAACTTTTGGAAAATTTCGATCTTTAATGAGTCCATCATAAATGGTTAAGTGCCTTAATGGTTAATTTTTTTTTTTTCAGTTTTTGGTTTTTAATCATTTAATATAATAGTTTCAACAAATCTAATTGATAGTTTCAACAAATCTTATTTTTTAGCTTTTATAGAGTTTTTCTTCAAATTATTATATATATTACAAGAGCTGAAAGAAAAGAGAAAATCAAATTAAGGAAAAGGGGGAAAAACAAGCCTTTAGATGTATCATCATCAACAAAATCAAATCAAATCAAATCAAATCAATTACCACATTAACTCCCATCAAACATAGGATAGAAAATAGTATTTTAATCAAAATCCAAGGAACATTAACATATGTAAATTATGTAATAACCCAAATTCATACAATTCAGAAATAATAATCATTAAGAAAATAATGTAAAATTATTAAAAAAGTTTTAAGAAAAGTCATGGAATATTCCAAATTTCTTGTGGTTTAAACATATTGAAATTTAAATAATTTGATGATTGTATAAAAATTTGAATTATTATGTTTTGAGATAAAATTTTATAAAAATAACAAGGATGGAATTAAGATATATATATAGATTTAAATAAATGGAAATGATTTTCAAGCTAGTAATAATAATAACCAAAGTTATAAAACAAAACATTGAGGATAATTAAAGAAATGAACGATTAATAAATAAATAATGAATTATTCAACAATTTAGAATTGCAATGAAAGTGAAAACAATATCAATTTTCAATCTAAATTAATTGGAATAAAACAATGAAAAGTGAATGGGAGAATAAAATCTTAGAACGATTAAAAGCCTTTGAATCATGAAAACTAAAGTTAATTTGGTGTCAACTATCAATGGATGATTAATCTTGAAGTTGATTAGGGTGTAATTAATAATTGAGTTTAGATAGTTTAATTAAAATAAGTAATGTGAATTATAGTTATAAATGGATAGATTGATATTCAATTAGTAATAGACTTAATTGAAATGAGATTCCAAATACTCCTTTCAATCTTCTATTTATTTCAATTATCCATTCCATGAATCAAATTTCTTAAATCTCTTTTAGTTAACAAATTTGAACTCTGTTCTTTCAATTGGTTTAATTACTTTGATTATTTTTTATGAAACCATATTAAACTATTTTATCAGCTGATTTTAATTTGGATATCCATTCCTCTTGATCTATAAATAATCTAAGATTTTCTTGAGCTTGATATTTAGATTTCTAAAATACTCTAAGGTAGTCTCTATAATTTAAATTCTATATTTTAATTTTCATGAATTTTGAGATTACCTGCTTATCTAAAAATATCAGTTAAGCTCAAACTTAACTAAATATCAATTCTACAAATTAGACTTTTAAACTTGGTTTGCAATTCAAGTTATGATATTACTTATTTATATTCTAAAATCTTTTTCTAATTGTTTTAATGCTCAAGATAATGATCTGATAAGTTCGAATCAAGGTCCTTAATCCTTAATTAACTTTATATTTATCCTATTTAACCTCTCTCTCTCTTAATTTGTGCCCTTATTTCCCTCTCATTCTTTTCTTCTCTTTCATCTCCTACGGTTCTTTTTCTTTCTTCTCCTTCTCTTCTTCTCTCTCAATCCCATTAACAAATCTCAATCCGAAGAAGACTATAAGAGAGAATAAAGCTAGGAAGGAAGTTAAGAAGTGAGGAATATGCTAGAAGAAGCTTCATCAACCTTGTAGTAGTTGTTGTGATGATGAAAAGGAAATTGAAAATTCATCAACCATGTGAGTATGTTGTTATCTTTTGTTTTTAGTTGTTGTGATTGTAGTTATATGATGATTTAATGTTAGCTATAAGTAAATCTTGAGTATGAACTTGTAAATTTGTGATATATGAGTATATGTTATAATCTAAGTTAGATTGAGTATGAGTGGATCAAAGGAATTGATGACATAAATTGATTAAATGAGAAGAAGAAATATAAGTAGAATGTTATGGGTTACGTTGCTAAGTTGATATGGTGTTTGATGATTAAACATGTGGAAAACGACTTGAAGAAGTGAAAGAAAAGCAGGGGATGCATTTCTAGGCTAGCATGCCTCTTACCACAGGCTGTGGCAGGGGGCGTAGCAGCTACTGTGCCCTACTACTGGGCCACCATGGGGTGGCAAGGGGCGTGGTAGCCACCACGGGGTGGTGGCAAGGGGTGTGGTGGCCTCTACCCCCTTTCCAATTTCCACATGCTCCTTGATATTGGGCGTGGTGATCACCACCACCCTTGGGCACGACCCGTATGGATCCAAAACTCCTTTGTTCTTCTTTCCTTTATCAAGTTAACTTGATTTTATCACGATTTCATCATCCGAACTTAGATTCAAGTGATTTCAAATGCTATGAAAAGCTTAGAAAGAATCCTATAATTGCTATGTTATAAGTTCTAAGAAACTCTAGGAATAACAAAGCTTAAAATGGAATTGTTTCATTAGTTGTGTATAAGTAGTTAAGCTTAGTAATATCATGATTTCTTCAAGACCATTAGAGTAAGGAGTTAATATAACAAGTTTAAACTTCTTAGACATAAAATGAACTTAATTAGCAAACTTAAGTCTCACTTGGCTTAATCTAGTTTAGTAACTAAATGAGACTTAATATAGTCTATACATATAAAATGAATGAATTATTGGACTTGAATTAACGATCTTATAAATGAAATGAAATAGTAATATAACTAGAATTATTTGATTTAATAAGCTCACTAAGATTATTAAGAAATGAGTACATTATGTATGAATAGATGTTTGCTTTTGTGTTATATTCTTTTCATTAGCCTTTAGCCAACTTTCTATTCTTGTTTGGATTTTATATGAAGGACGATGATCTGGTGATGATGATAATGTTATGATGGGGATGATGCTTTGGTCTTCCTAGAGAATAGGTAAGATTTAGCTTGGATGCCAGGTGGGTAAAAATAATCTCAACACCTTGCTTGTGCTTGTAATATAGTTGCACTTAAGTTAATGCCAATATAACTGATTATACATGGGGTTGGGGATTTGTTTGCTGTTTGATGAATGAATTGAGTGATAACTTTTGTTTTGTGTGAATTGTGCATTAAGAATTGTTGAGTGTCTGAAATACATATGGCCATTCTCTAATATGATATAAATCTTAGTTGACCCTAATTGAATTGGACATGCATTGCATAACATCATTCATGCATTGGTAGGGGTTCACATCATGTTTTAATATTCGATTGTATAGTAGTGCATGTTGGGACCAGTGGGTCTGCTTGTTAGCTACTAGTAGGGTTGTCGGCTTTGCGAAACTAAGCAGTCACCGAAGGACGTCGCCCGTGTCGGAGTCGACTTAAGGAATTAATACTCAGGAAGGTTCTATGGTTTTAAGGAAGTGGCCGTTCTCCAAAAGATTGCTTGTGTCCTATGGGGCTCTGGTGTAGGCTATTCCCCCAGGCGGGTTAGGTAAGGAGACGGGGCTTAAAAAGAGGATTGATTGGTGAAGCAAATATTTTGGTTCTATGCACAAAATTATTTCACAAAGAAGTCCTCACTCCTTAGTCTTGTCTAGGGAGTAGATAGAGGCTATGTTTCAATAAAATGAGTTTAAAAGGAAATCCTCCATTCTTAGCTAAGTCTAAGGACTAGTTAGAGGTTATTTTTCAATGAAAAGTATTCAAAATGAAATCCTTCCTCCTTAGCGATATCAAAAGAGTAGTTGACGGTTATATCTATGGTATAAAGAAATGGTTTTTGTGCTAAGAAATATATGAGCTCAAGGCTTAAGTTGAGTATGCACCCCTTTTAGTTCACAGTTCTCCTAGGCGTGAATGATTGTATCCAGTCCTTTAATCCCTAAGAGAGGGCATAAATCTCCATTGGTTTGGATTTCGGTCATCCAAACTGTGCATATCATATGGTTTAGTGAGCATTACATATGTTTGTTAAATAAAACTTGTTTGACATTGGATTGTAGTATGATTGGTTTTGTTATCCACTGAGCTATGTTTGAGCTCACACCCCTACAGTGTTGTTTTAAGAATAGCCGAGGCTTTGGTTTGGGGATAGATCGGTGTGAAGAAGAACCTTTGATGATAGAAGACAAGTTTGAAATGAGAAATAGATAGATAATATAGTTTTTTCCTCTCATGTAAAATTAAGTTTAGATTATGGATTAGAATTGCAACGTTGTAACTTAAAACTTGTAAAACATAGATGATGTATTCTATTTTATTATTTGGTAGGGCATATCGATTCTCTACGGTTCTGGTGGACTGTAGGAAATCGGATTTCCTTTATTTATCACAAATACAATTTCATATTAGATGTTTATAAAGTGATTATTCAGGTAGAGCCTTACAAACTCTAACTTGCAAGACGGTTCTCATATTACGGGTGCACACGTGATATGATAATTCCAGGTTATCCATCTTTGCCCATTTTTAGGGTATGAAAAATTATACATGTATATAAATTATATGTATATATATTTTAAAAACTAATTTTATGTATATGTAAATTACATATATGATATATTTATAAATATTGAAATGATTAACTGTTAACCATAAGATTTCTGTGATGCAAACCAAAACTGAAACTGAAAACAGGAAAAAATAAAATTTATAATCCTAAACAGAAACCAATCGACAGTTAACTTTATTTTTTATTGCTTTTCTAGTTTTGATTCGATTTTTTTCACTCCTAGCATGTTGAGACACTATCAATTTCACTAAAATTATATATAAGGGAAAAAAGTTTTACTATTATTATTTTTCACATTAATATGGATGAACAGTAAGCACATTTATTTTTTCACTTAAAAACTTGAGGATAAGGAGTTTAAATAAAATCTAATAATATACATACCAATTGTTGAATAGAATTCAATTCTTCAACAGTAACAATAGTATTAAAAATGATTGTTAATAATAATAGCTCATACATAATTTAAATATACAGGCAAGTAATGCATATAAAATGTTTACACAAATAAAATAAATTAGTAAAACTAAGCCATTCAGAACTATTCATATAATATGGCATAAAGTTCATGTAATGGCGCTTGTATTTTCTTTCTTATTCTGAATGAGCTGCTTTTACCTTGCATACAGTAAGAAGCATGCATACTGTATAATGTTTGGTGTTATGAACAATGTTAGTAATTGTTCATAAAAAAGATAAATGCATAAAAATATAATTCATGAAGATAAAATTGCAAAATGGTGATATGATTAAAATATTGTGCAAAGATGAATTAAAAAGTAAGAGTAGGTTCCTCTAATGGGTAACTAAATCAAGCCAATTTATACATTATTTGAATATAGCTTAACTTTTTCACAAGCTCAAATGAGAATACGCAAATTGTACTTCATCTCAAGCTACTTTAGTAAATTATTTCATGCCTAGTCAAAGTCGAATTAAGTATAGATGTCAATCAATTTTGAGTCGAACTTAGATTTAATATAACTTTAATTAAATTAATAATAATCTTTTTATAAATTAAGGTGAAACGTGTATATTTGAGTGGAGTTTAAGTTTGTGTAGGCCACTTTAGGTTGGACTTGAACTTAGAATTTAAGAAAGATGTGTGGATATATACAAATAGCTTAGTTGAAAAATATCAATAAGAACTTGCTATAAAATATTTTTACTAGCTTTTAAGTGAAGTCCCAATTTTATAGTGCTTTTCCAAACTTGGAAGAGGAGTTAAGTTACATTGATTTAACAAATATTATTAAAAAAGTAAATTAATAAGTGAATTTTAATGAAGAGGTAGGTTTGATTTTATTTAGATTTAAATAAATCAAGATTAATTGGTTATTTTAATTGCTACTTATGGTTTATTCTTTCACTAAATTTTACAAACTAAACAAGGCAATGCTAGTTCAATCATAATGTGAACAAGGTAATACACATTGGGGTTTAACTACACCTCTATTCTATTTAGTAGTATACCTATTATATTATAACCTCATTTTATTTAATGAAGTGAATTGAAAGTAGAAACAGTGCTTACTAAACTTATGAGCCATGAAGAGCTTGTACAATATTTTGCATAAAACAACTAACTATTAAGAATTAGTAGAAAATAAAATAGAAATATGAAAATTTACCATTCATTATATTCTTTTTAGGTAGTTATGAATATACTTGGAAGTACAGAAGATATGTAGTTATCATGCAATAACCAAAAGTAATAATAAATACATAGTTAATATATTAAAGGACTTGAGGAATATTTAAGGGTTGTAATAAAAAAAATTATGTCACAAAAAATTAATTTTTATAATTTCATAATAATTAATTTACAAACATGAAATAGTTTTGTGGTTGAAAAAAAAAAAAAAAAAAAACTTGACGAAGTTATACGAATACTAAAGCGAAATAATAATTTTCATAGAAAAGTTGCAAGGATTTCATAAGATGGTCAAATGTAAAATCGTTTGATGTTACTAACATTAAATTGAGAATAACGAAAATACGAATGATACAATAACATAGAAACAATATTTGATGTATTAAGTGTGAAGTTAAATTATGAAATTATAGGAATGTTGTATAATATACCTTAGATTACTTATTTCTTCTTTCAAAGAATGCTTTTATCGATAGTTTAGGTAATTTACAAATGCTAAAGCTTTGGTAGGCAATTTGTGAATGTGAGAGCTTGCTTCCTCCTCCATCCCCTCTACCTACTACTACACAATTGTAAAGTTACATCTTTGCATGACCTTGCAAATATCTAAGGAACATAGCAATAAAAAAAGAAAGTTGATCATGATTTGTTTAAGCAAGGGAGAAGTAACCATCATGGTAGGGAGCTTTTCTCTCCAAAGGTGGGAGTTTATACCTTATAATGAAGGGTTGTCCGTGTCACGCCCCTGCCCCACCCTGATTCCCTACTTGCGGTGTGCAACACCGCATTGGGTACTTCAGGTTGTAGCAACGCTGAAAGTGATGCCAGTACACCCAAATGCACACCAAGCATAAGAAGGTATTGTTCTCTATGCCTAAGTAAGACTCTGGCTGCAGTTGTGGCGAGTCGAACCCAGGATGTGGCCTTTTGTTCCCCCCAAAGGGAACGCCTTTCACCAATTGAGCTACCCAGTGCACCTGGCATCACGTTCAGCATCGCTATGGCTTGAAGTACCCAATGTGGTGGTGTATGCCATAGGTGGGCAATCGAGGTGGGGCGGGGGCATAACAGTCTGTATCCAACACCATTGTTGCTCATCCGTAACTCTGTCTTTTGCCATCTACTGTTTCACCTTTACCCTACCTAAGCACCCCACTCAGGCACTTACCTCTCATATTAGTGAACTTGAAAGGTGGATTTGACTTGATTAGATGACTAAACTAGTGAACTTGAAAGGTAGCACCGTGAGAGGTTTCCTCAGGGTAAACGTTAATGTGAATTGGACGATTCTGATAAAAAATGGCATGTGGGTCAGTAAAAACAAATCTGAAAAATACTTCATCAGTTTCAAATATGAAAAACTCTCGGATATTTGCTTTAAGTGTGGCAGATTTGGCTACTGTATTAGGGTATGTGATGCTGAGAACAATAAGTAGATTTTTGGACCTTGGCTTATGGCACCGTCAGTTTGAATTTATTTAGAGGGAGATGGCTCCCTTAGCAACACATCTCCAGCTCACTCTTCATTAATGGATACAACTCTAACGAATCTTCTCTAAATTTCTTTCCATCATCATCTCTTGGAAAGATTAAAGGTAACTTCCTAGATATACACACCTCCCCATACCCCTCCTTAAAGAACCAAACACAGCCATACCTACTACCACGCCTTAGAAACCTCCCTCTTTAGAGCAACTCAAATTACCACCCTCATTCTCCTCTTCACAAAACACCACCAACTAGCACAAAACTTCTTCTAATATACCTTCACTAACCCCAATTCAAAGGAGCAAGAAGTTACTAGCTTAAACAAACCCCAAATTGAACTCCTGCCTCAAACTACCATACTAGCCCAAACTGAATCTTACCCCCTTTTACCCAACACAACTAAACAAAGTGGCCCAAACATAAACCCTCAGTTATAGGAGGAACTCTACCAACTCATACTTTATGGAATTCCTCGGAATCACCTCCTTCCACCCTAAACCCACAAGCCCTCATCATTTCATTACCATCACACCTTATCCCTACTTTGAAGACTTTAGCTATCAAAAGGTCTTTAGAAGACACATCAACTAGACCTTCTAAGAAGCTAAAGTTTGATAGTACCCTACATATGAAAGAGATAAATAAAAGGAGTTCTTCACCAAAAAAGGGAAGAAAGCAAAAAAAGTTGTCTTCAAAAGGCAAGAAGGCTAATGGTTCAGCTTAACGTGACATCCCGTCATCAAATGTCCTAGTCTCGTTCCCAATTACTTTTCAACACTCTCTCTTAGATGGTTATGGTGGCTAGCAAGAATCAGCGACATAGAAGCCATGATTATCATCAGTTGGAACTGTCAAGGATTGGGACCTTCCTTAACAATTTAACACTTAAAGGGTGTCATCCATAGACACAATCCAAGTATTGTTTTCCTTATGGAGACAAAAAAAAAAAAAAAAAAAAACACAATGAGGAAATTGTTCGATATCAAAAGAAAGCTAAAGTTTAGCAATGTTTTATGTTTCACCTAATGGTTTATTGGGTGGATTGGTACTTTGGTAGACTGAATATGTCTGTGTTAATTTGCAACATTTTGATAAAAACCATATTAAATCCTCAATTTATCTAGCTGATGGTTCTCTCTTTTTCATAGGTCTCTTGGATTCATGTGGATCCAGAGCCTTTAGGTGGACAACCCCTATGGAGATGTCTAGAAAACATATGGTCCATGGTAACAGCTCCTTGGTTATATGGAGGACTTCAATGAGATCATGTTTAATCATGAAAGGGAAGGGGACAATTCACAATGTAGAAGACTCATGGGTAATTTAACTTAATGATCCTAAGGGCCAATTCAAATGATCTAGGCTATCAGGGGCCTTAGTTTGCGTGGTCTAACAAAAGAAAGGAAGGTAGATAGGTGATGGAAAGAATTGATAGAGCTTTAGGATCTCAAGAATGGATGCAATAATACCCAAATTCTCTAGTTTTGCATAGTGAGATGGTAGGATCCGATCATGCAACATTGGTGATTGACTCCAATCATTCAAATATAAAGAGTAAAAGGAAATTTAATTTCAAACAAATGTAGACCACGATGGATTCTCGTAATAATGTGATTGAAGATGCTTGGAATAACTAACCAACCACCCATCAATCATCCCTAGCCACCACAATTTAGATTAGTTAAATGTAGAATCAAGCTTAAAGAGGGGAGCAAGGAAGTCTTTCTTAACAATATAAGTGAAATTAAGAAGATTCAAAAGGAGATTATTGAAAATAAAAAAATTGGGACACAACATGGTCCACTTGCGAGATAATGCTCTCCTTTCCAAATTGAGTCAGCTTTGGAAAAGAGAGGAGACTTATTGGGGGCAGTGCTTT
This sequence comes from Combretum micranthum, assembly GCA_024138025.1. Taxonomy (NCBI): domain Eukaryota; kingdom Viridiplantae; phylum Streptophyta; class Magnoliopsida; order Myrtales; family Combretaceae; genus Combretum; species Combretum micranthum. The sequence continues at coordinate 13,386 of JAMXBD010001995.1, read as the reverse complement.
ATAATAACTTGGTTAAAGGAAGGAGATAAGAACACCGAATTTTTTCACCAATCCACTTTAATGAGAAAATGGAAGAACAAAATCCTGAATTTGAAAGATGATCAAGGAAGATGGACAGACAATGAAGAAGCTATTATGTGAAATTTTTAGGCCCATTTTAGCAAGCTTTTTAAGTTGGACGGGGCTTGAGATTGGGGCAATATACTTGACTCAATACTCTCCCTAGTCCATAGGGAGATGAATGATGTATTGAGAAAACGAGTAAACCTAGAGGAAGTGCAAAACACAACATATCAACTTGGAGCATTAAAAAGCCTTGGGCCCAGATGGCTACTTAGGTACCTTCTTCCAATGCTAAATTTCTTCAACTTAAGTATCCTTCCTTTTTCTTTAAACCTCATTGAAATTGTACTCAATGCTAAAGTTCCCTCCCCTTAAGAAGTCGGACACTTCTACCCAATTAGTCTATGTAACTTTATTTATTATATCATATCATATCTATGATCTTAGTCGACCATTTAAAACCTTTCCTCAATAATTTAATCACTGAGAACCAAAGTGCATTTGTGTCGGGTTTAGTCATTCATGATAATATAATCATTACCTACGAAGCTTTTCACTTTCTAAGAATCAAGAATTCAAGTGGCAAATCATGCTGTAGACCTAAACTTGACATAAATAAAGCCTATGACTATGTCGAATGGGATTTTCTAGAAGTGTTCTAGTTAAACTTAGGTTTAGTGATGTTTGGATTAACTAGGTCATGGAACGTGTGACTTTAGTCTCCTATAACATTTTTGTTAACAACAAATCAATAGGCTACATCTAACCAACTAGAGGTCTAAGGTAAGGCAATCCACTTTTGCCATATCTCTTCATTCTAGTTGTAGATGTACTATTAAGGAATATTGAAAAAGTTGTCATGTGTAATAGTCTCTTAGGTCTAAAGATTAGGTGCTCATGTCCCATTATCTCGCATTTGTTATTTGGCGATGACTATTTTTTGTAGAGGCAACTTGTAATAATGTGTAGGTTCTAAAGCATATCATACAAAGCTATTGTGTTGCTTTAGGACATAAAGTGAACTTTAAAAAATCCAACTTATTTTTTAGTGCAAATATAAACTAGGGGACAAAAGCGAATATATGCAATGAGATGGAGATTTTGATAACTCACAACCCAAGGAAATATCTTGGCCTTCCAACCATTTAAGGAAGGAACAAGTCTGAAGCTCTTAGGTTTGTCTAAGGAAAAATCACATAGAAATTAAGCAGCTGGAAGAAAAGCATGTTATCTGTAGCAAAAAGGGAAACATTAATCAAAGTAGTGGTTGGGGTCATTCCAACATATTCCATGAGTGTTTTCAAGTTTCTTAACAAGTGGTGCAAGGAAGTTAATTCCATGATAGCTCAATTTTGGTAGGGCAAACTAATGAGGAAAGGAAAATTCATTAGCAGAGCTAAGATAGAATCACCCTCCTAAAGTCGCAGGGAGGATTGGGCTTCGAAGATCTTTTGGACTTCTACTCAACCATGCTAACAAAACTTGCTTAGAAACTTTTCTCTAAACCAATTGCCCTCTAGGCTTGAGTTTTGAAAGTTATATACTTTCCTTGCTCCTCCTTGCAAGCAGCTAAAGGTTATAGAGACCTATGGGAATGCGTTAGCATTTTAAAAGGTAAAGAACTTCTTACTCAAGGGGCATTATGGCAAATTGATGATCGACGTTCAGTGAATGTGGAAAAAGAGAGATGGATTCTTAACCTTAACACTCATTGATTCACATTCGAAGAAAATTGCATCAACTAGGATCTCAAGATAGCTTATCCCATACACCAACAATCGAGTTCATGGAATCTTCATGAACTAAATAAGTGGTTTGAGGTGAGTACCATAAGAGCCATTCTAAAAATTCCATTATTTATCAATGGTTTTGAGGATAAACTGATATGGCCTTTTGAGAAATCCGGAAAATGTAGTGTAAGATCAGCCTATAACTACATCAGATGTAATACCATCTAGCAAAGCACATGCACTTAAGCTCTCATCACATCGGTATGGAGATATAGAAGAACGTATGGCATTATCCTTATCTACTCATTTTGTATAGAAGGACCTAAACAGTGCAATACCATGTCAACTGAATCTCGCAAAGAGGAAGGTCATCCAATTTAGCTAGTGTCCTTTTTGTTTGGAGGATGAGTCAATAAAACATCTTCTTTTGTGTTGCATGTGGACAAAACCTATATGGTTTGCTTCTATGGGCTCAAGAGTGAATAGAGAGTAAGCCAATGCAATTGAAGCATGGTTGAATTCTTGTATTGAAGGAATGACTAACGAGGACTTCTCCATCATCTATGTACACTTGTGTGCTATCTTATGTTACATTTGGAAGGAAAGATGCAATGCTTTTTACCTTAATAAAAGCTTAAATGTGGAGTATCTAATCAAGCACTAGCAGAATTAGAAGTAGCTTACTAAAAGCTTAGCAACATATGTGCTTATACTTGCTACACGGATCCATCAGAGCACACATCATGTCCCCCTACTACCATGTAAGCCCCTCTGTCCCCAGCTCAATAGAGGTAGCAGAAGCCTACTTCCATGAGAATGGTGCCCTCGGTGAATGAACTTCCTAACGAGACACCCACACATGATCTTATTAACAATGCAACACACACCGCACAACAGACCTTCCTCCAACCTTATCATTCCATGCACTTCATACCAGATTCGTTATCCTTCTAACATATCTTGATTGGAACAGACTCCTATAGATGGCAGCCGTCTCCAACTCATTACATCAGAATCAATTGTAATGCCTCTGTTGATTCGAACCCAGGTGAAGCTGTTGTAGCGTTTGTTGCAAAGGATTCAGAAGGGAAGCTTTGTGGTGGTGGTGATCAAGTTCTAGTTGTTAAACTGTCACTACAATAAAATAAGCCTTTGCCTACTTTTAATAAACGTATCTACACACTGATTAAACGTGACAAAAGATTTTTTGTTACCTCCAATAAACGTGGCCCCACAGACGTCGTCAAAGGTCCATTGCAAATTAAATAAATGACATTAAAATTTTAAACGTCGCTGATAGATATTTGGGAGAGCCAAATAGACTATTGGGCAACATTTTGCACGTAGCCTACTGATATGTATTAGTTACGCTTATGTGTGGTTAAATGAAATTACTTCTTATCCCGCCAAATTCAAAGTTATGAGAATTTATGATCAGCGAAGTGTACACGTGACGAAATTGCACTGATTCTTGTCCCACCAGATACAAAGTTAGAGAAATTTATGATCAACAACGTTTACATGTGACTAAATTGCACTTAATTCTTCTCCCGCCAATTCATAGTTAGGTAAATTTATAATCAACAATGTTTACACGTGACTAATTGAATTTAACTCTTGTCCTGCCAATTTCAAAGTTAGGAATTTATGATTAGCGACGTTTAAACGTGACTAAATCACAAGTAATTCTCGTCCCACTAATTTCAAAATTAAGAAAATCTATGATCAGCAACGTTTAAACGTAACTAAATATTATTATTAGCTACGTGATACATGTAGGTAAGTTATATAATTGACATCGTTTAGACATGGTCTTGTGTAGAGTAAAAAGCCTTTATGTGTGTTTGGTCGACTAAAGTAGCAATGTAAAAACATGATAAATTTTCTATTTCCTACCCTATAAACGCGGCCATTCAAATACATTAGCAACGTTTGCACATAGGTGTTCAAATTATGGATGGATAAGCATTACTGTTTAACTTGTACATTATATGCACAATTGGTAATATAGACCTGTTTGAACACGATACGATTCATAGCTGCTATTTTTCTTGGACATGAAATTTATTTGTGAATAGACATCACTAATACACTTTGGAGCATATAATGTGCTCAATATAAAATAACTCCAATAGCACAAAAAATACTGGAAGATTAACCAAGAACATCCTCACAACAATGAAAAAAGTAAACATTGAACAATATTGTTTACTGTCTTTAAAAGAAACATAAGCACAAGCTCCAAAGAATATCAAAATGAGCTTGCGTATACACTTCACCACATTTAACCCCATTCATATCAATTGGTTCAAAAAAAAAAAAAAAAGGAAATTGAGTCTTCAATTTTCTTCATCATTATCGTCAATGTCATTAGAATGTGATCGATTTGGCAAAGGATCCCGTGCGCTTGAAAAAGGATCTCCTTCATTTAGATTTGCTATCACAAAAACATATAGATATATTTATTGAAATATTAAAAAAGCCTAAATGAGATTATGAGAAAAGACACATGACAACAAACCTGAACTACTTAAAAAACGTGAGACGAGTTGTTGTACAAGTTGAGTTAGTTGTGCAAGCTGTAAACACCGTTACATAGCAACTTCAATTCAAGAAGTCTAGAGGGATCATACCAATAGTTTCATAATGTATTCATAATTATCCAACGACTAATATAATGGAATAAATATTAAATGAGGCATTATTACATAGCTTAGGCATCACCAATATACAACAACGGTTACCTGTTAGAGATATAAAGTAAATATATATCAAAATCTTTCAATTTAAGCTTAATTTAATTGTCCCTAATTCTCAATAGCTTATTGAGATTAAAAAAAAAAAAAAAAAACCCTAAATAGATTCTACTAAAAATTGACATATCTTTCAAATCTGCAATAGTCAAATAAATAATGTCAAGCCTTGTTAGGATTACAACCAAACAAGTGATAGGATCTACTTTTAATCTCCTCAATATAACATGATCTCTATTATCATTACTTGATAGTTTGATCCTCCACTTTGACCATTTAACTTGATATTGATATCTTATTTTCATCTCCATGCTTAATAATGCATATAGTAATTTTTCATCTCCATCCTTAAGTGTTCGGTTTGCACACTGATACTAGGAAATGGATGGTTCTCTTAACACAAGAACACTTACTTAAGCTTAATCAACGCCATGGTTTATGCACAAGATAAGAGTATAAATTTAACAAACAAATCTTGGTAAGCAAACAAACTAATGACAACACAAATGCATTATAGGTCAAGTAAAATGAAGTTCACCTTCATGAACTTGCTCAACTAATCACTCCCAAACCACTACAAGGAACTATCTTTCCTCTTCTCATATTAGTTTCTTCTTTCAAATAATATGGATAGGTTTTAGTGTTTAATTACCTGTTGTGTTTGTTGCTCATGTAGGCTTCTTTCCTCCTGTAAGGCGACTTTTAACTCATCTATCGGATTCTATCTTCATGATGACTTCCCGATAGATGGTGGTCTATATCCTCTTCCAGGATTGTAGTCAGATCTACTGCTCGCATTCATAAACCTATCAACAATCTCCTCCGGAGTCTTTGGCTTGTCAGATAATTGGGAGTCCTGATATATTATCACCATCTTCTCCTGCATTATGAACAACCAAAATATAACACTTGCAACATGTTTCTTATGTCATAAAGATGTTCAAAATACGAGTCAACCCATAAACTTACATAATCTTTAGCAGCTTGTTATGAAACCCAACCACTAGTACCATCAGGCCTCGGTTCACAATAGCGAGTTAGCTTAAAAAACTAGATAGCATTAGGTAGTTGACGATTTTGATTGATCTACATGCATATATGTATGAAAATGTTAAACAATTGAGTGATGTTACTATTGCATGTTAGAATTTGTTTGAGTTAATACTTACATGCTCATTCCTTTTAAATCTCAAATGATCGAGAGCCGGACCTATGCAAGTATTTCACATAGCTACGTGCATCTCTCCCAATCATTGATTTGGTCCTCCATTAATAAAAAATGGTTACATATTTATATAGTTATAAATTGAAATCCCAAGCAAAATGTGTATATAGAATCTACCTTGTGGATGGTTCCTTAGATTGTGAAATTGCCCTCTCTTCTTCAATCTCCTTAGTCCATTGCCCCTTGATCTTCTTCCAATCATCATCAGTCGATCCTTTAGGTCTTGCTGCATCACCAATCTTCATCCACCTCTTCTTAGTTTTACTTCGATGATTTCTAAGCAGATTCCCCATCCACTTGTCAGCTGCAATGCATTTGTTGTCATTTTTCATGACATCATCAATATTCAACCGACTCTACATCAACCATGCCAGCCAAGACGAGAGAAATGGTTAGTAACTTAACATAACGAGCAAGTAATCTGAAAGTAAAGTTTACAATATATTTACCTTCACTCTCTCCCAAGCCCATTGTTTCTCTACCATAGGAAGCTTTCTCCAATCTTCTCCAGAAAGAAGCAACATGTCCCTACATGCCTTTTCTATCTCAGATGCTAATCTTGAGGATTGATCTACTGTTATTGGACGTTCTCCGGATGTGGTAAACTCAATAAGCATTTTCCCCTTTCACTTGATATTCTCCCGCTCAAGTCCTTGACCACGATATGCACTTCTCTTAGCTACAAATCATGTTAAGCTTTCAGTTGCTACAAATATAAGAGAATAAATCGGTTCTAGCTTGCACATTATGTTATTTTAATGCATATAATTACAAAGCTTACCTGAAGACCCTTCTACCTCACAATTGTTCATTTCTCGGGTACGTGCAACTTCATTTCCTGCATTTAATGGGACTTGGGAGAATACCTTTACATTTTCTAAAACAAGATTAATAAGTCACATCATATTTGCTTTAGTAAAAGGAAGCTTAAAAAAAGAAATACAAACTCAAAATAGTATTTGCATAGACAATCCTTAATTTGCACCCTCTATCGCTCTAACTCAATCGTTGATTTATTTAAATAACGTTATTATTTTACTAGACACAAACAAGAGAAAATTAAAGCAAGAGAAATCCAGGTGGTACACACGACTCCATTGTTTCCATCAAAGTTCTCAATCTGTGTTTGTTTCCTTCTATACAATGTTATGCATCAAATTAAGCACCTCTTGTCACTAAGTTCTCTCAATCTTTCAGCACTAGATCATATCTCTTTATAAGAAGTTAAATGTATAGAGTATCATTGAAAATAAATATCTAAATAAGAAAGGGAGGGAATTGAAGTAAAAAGAAAAAAATAATAATAGAAGATAAGTACAAATTGTGAAATATATATTAAGTGTAAAAAGTGTTAACAGAGATTAGAGAGCCATGCACAGTGTGTACCCATCATCTATATATGTTTTGAAAATTATTTTATGCATCATAGAGATTAGGACTTATTTTATGGGAATTAAAATAAGCTTGGATCAGAAGGGACCTGCCACTCTTCACTAGACAGAAGGGTTCATCATATCTTAATCCACCATCTCTCTTAATTTTATGATTTTACATATCCCATTTAAGTCTGAACATATAAGCAATTCCAAACTATTTTCTAGCAGAAGGTGCTACCAGCAGAATGGGGATCAACATAATCTTTATTCTTCGTAGTCAATAAGCTTTTCATTTTCATTATTTCATTGGCTCAACACTAAAGATCTTTTCCCTGACCTTATTTTACAGTTACAACAAGACTTTAAATTTATTATAGTTGTACAAATAAACATGGAATCAACTTTCCTATCTACCCTTCACTTCAAAATTGGACTATAATAAATTACAAGAAACCTAATATTATGTAATGCTGAGACATCAGCAAAACACTTGGGATTCATCAAAGTCTTATTTATAGATTTTTAACCATAAAGGCTGCCATTTGCACTAGTTCTGGGTGGAACTTCTTTCATGAGATAATACACCTTCAACTTATGATACTTGTCACTTAATTTAATAACTTCATAAATTAAGATTCTACAACATCAAAAGTACCAAAATTTATGCATTATGTACTCACTCTCTTACTGAGGGATCCAATATGTAAAAGACAAATCACATATTTGATTAATATAGTTGATTTTATTTAACTCATGCCATGACATGCACACATTGGGTCAATCTGCGCTTCATAAATCCTAAGCATACTAAATGTCACTTCTCAAGCCTAATGATAAGTATAAAATACCCTAATTATTCACATGGTTTTAGTATGATATTATAGTGATTTTTATGTGAATAATTGTAGAAAAGGATACTGATTTGAGTAATATGTTAATTTCAGGATTAAGAGGAGATAATAAGCATTATGGAGATGTTTTGATGAAGAAAGTGCAAAGTGAAGAATTTCAGCATACATGAGATTTCAACACAAGCTGTGTTGAATGCTGGTGTTGGCCTTGAAAAATGTACAACAAGCTATTGTAAAGAACATAAGAAAGCAACACGAGCTATGTTGGATGCTTATATTAGAGATAAGAAATGGACAGAATGCTTTATGGAACATACACGACTTCGCAACACAGGCTGTGATCGGGCTTGTGTAGGACTCCAAATCGTGACAAATCCGAGGAAATAGCTGACATGAGGAAGCAACACGACCCGAACACGTCCGTGTAGAATACGTGTAGAAAACAAATCCATTTTCTTATAAATAGATCCAATCACTCTTTGTTAAAAAACACACATATAGAGGAGAAGAAACCCTAGGAGAGAAGACGTGCGAGAAGAAGAACTCCTAACAATTTTCCATCACAAGACTTGTTGGTTAAAGGGTGTAATCATCATGTTTTATGTTTATTCTTCCATGGTTTATAATTGTAATTATTTTACAATGGAAGCTTAGATCTATATGCCCTATATTTTGAGAAACCCTAACCCTAATGTGGATTGAATTGATTTGTTGAATGAAGTTCTTGTTCTTGGATCTATTCATGTTGCTTGATTGTTTTAATCTAGTATATGCGCAATATTAGGTTATTGTATAATTCTTGTTAATTGAATCGACGGATTGATTAATAGGAAAGATTTAGCATGAGTAGAAGGGTTTGAATGTAAATCTAGAGATAGATTACATGAATCTTTTGCATCAAGAATTTATCTTTATGAGGAATTGTGATCATTAATACAACCTTTATATGCATCTGGTGAGGAAGAGATTTCCGTTAGATATATAGGGTTAGGATTTAATTATCTTGAGAGAGAGATTAATGAAATTAGGGTTCCTGCAATTCAAGAACACGTGCTGCATTTGAAGCACGAATACCCACAGGTAACTCTTCAACATTTAACATCCGTCGACATAACTCTCAAAAAAGGTCCCAAGCTCGGATATGGTCGTGGTGACATCTTTGGACAATAAACTACGAATACCCACAGGTAATAGCCTTTGAAGCAACACATGGCAAATGACCTTCATACCCGAAAGCTTTGAGTATGAGTTATCCACGCACCTACCTATGTGTAATGCATAACCAGGTAATCTAACATTCCTTAGAAATTGACAAATAGTTTCCTTTCAGAATTACTTAATGCATAATTGGCATATGGCATTGAATACTTCCCATCAACCCACTTTAGTAGATGTAATTCCTTTCGAATACCAAGTTTCTAAATCAAGCTTAGCTTTATAAGTATCTTTTGTTTTTCCATCAATCTAGAGCATTGTATGGACAATATTCTCATAAATATTCTTCTCAATGTGCATGACATCCAGGTTATGTCTAAACTTTAACTTTGACCAATATTTTTACGCCCCTAAGGATACCATAAACGTGGCAGTCCGCCGTACACAATACTAAAGCCTAGGAATGACTACCTCAGTCACGCAAAGGCTTCCATATCATGTACAAGGCGTACATCACAACCAAGGGATCGCATCGGAGTAGCGCAATTTATATTGATAATAAATAAATAATAAGACAAAAAGAATACTTATCATAAAACATAAATCTATCAAGTTGCAATTCTTAGGAGTATATCCCTCTATTGACTTGAAATAAATATACATCTTAGAATCAACATAACACTAATCATATAAGTCATTACATATAAAGAACCTTACAAAATTAATTCATCTTATGCTCCCATTTCTTTCATAGAAGCTTAACATCCCTCCATGACTTTCTTAACATCATAATCATCAATTTAAGCCACGGGTATACCTGTTTCAGCAAAATCTATAAGGGCATAAGCTACACTTAGCTTAGTGAGATATTCCTTTTCATTCGCATTATATTTTCAAACAAGTTCATTTAGATTTTCACACATATGCTATGCATACAATGCAATAATCACGTGATTACACAAATATATATAGTTATCCGGAAACCATATATAGAACATATTTACCCCTCCGTATCGAAGGTTAAGGAATCGGAGTTGAAGATTCTCGATCTTCTACTGCTAGTCCCCAGGTCCTCACCCACAGCGTTTCGGTTAGCTCGACTCCAAACCTAGAGTCACATTCCCAGGTGATTTGGATCCTCTAGGATGGAACATAGCCCGTATCACCACACGATCACAGCCAATCCAACTCTACGCGTAGGAATAGCAGCCTTCCGAAAGAGATGTGACTCGATGGATGCTATGCGTAAGTGTTTCATTTTTCTTAAGCCAAATCTTATTAAGGTTTATTAGAGGGTGATCAATCAATTAGCAATTAATAAGCAGTCATACAATTAAGTAAACAAATTATTTAAACAAGCAGTTTGAAGTTGCGATATTCTTAATTCTCATTTCACGCATAAACATAAAATCACATATATATCATCCGAAATCCCCAGATATATATCCATTTTTATCTTCTCTTAGCATACTAATGATACTACTCTACAAAGCACAAATAAGGTAACGAAATTAAGAGGAATAGCTCACTCGTCCATTTCGCGATCTTCTTAGTCGTAGTAATCATCAGGAAAGGTAATCTCATATCTTTCATCACCTAGATAAAAGAAATACCCGGGATAAATTTCATAGAAATTCTACTTGAACTTTCTAATTCTATTTCACTATGTCCGTCAAATTCGTATAAAATGAAATTCCAATTTAAAATGGCCATAACTTGCTTATTTTAACTCGGAATTTTGCATATAATATACCGTTTTCTACCTATTCGAAAAGATCTATTCATTTCTAAGGCTATCTTTGTCACATAAGGTCATTTGGGTTCGAAAACGTTGGGTACAGATTTAAAACGAATATTTCTAAACTTTTGCAAATCCATTTTTTAATCAACTTCATTCAAAAATTCTTTAGTAAAAATATAGATATATGTATGTATTATAATTGATAAATCCTTTGAGTATATAGATAAGCTCACTTTATATGCAAAATTTCTAATGATAGTGTCTCAACAATTTATTTCATATAACAATTCATTTTGAGTTGTTTAACTTTGACAATTTTTTTCAAGTCTTTTGAAGAAACTTTATATTTTCATAGGTTATTATAAATGGGTATATTCTTATTTTATTTTCTTCATTCCTTTTCCAAAAACAAGTAAATTTTTCCTTTAACATTTAGTCTTGCATAAATTTTACTTCTAGTGATAAAAAATCAAATTTATCAAAAGTGTATTAAGTTGTTGAAACCTTTTTATGAATTTGTATTTGGAATGGTTTTAGAGATTGAGTCTTGTCTTCTTATATTTATTATATAAGTTTTTGTTTTCTAAAACTTGTTCTTTTATTTCTTTTAGAAAGAATTCTCTTTATTAATAAAATCCTTTATTTTTAATCTTACCTTATTCATATTCTTTGATAATAAGTTTTCTGCTTTAGAAGCTTGAAAATTATTATTTTTCTAAGTAGGTTTATAATTTTATTGGTTAAATTCATCTTAACTTTGAAAACTAGTTTATTTCTTAGTTTTGTTATGGAGTTAAAAAGAGTTTAAATTTTAAGCTTTTTGTAAAAACTTTTAATATTAACAAATTATTTTACTAAAATTTAGATTACCATAATATACAAAGAAAATATTTATTTTTTATGTTTCCTTGATAAACTATCTTTGTTATTTAAGAAAACATTGAAAAAACTCTATTTCTATGTTATTGATAATAACTCCATTATTTTATGATAAATTACATAATAGAAAATTTAGTTTTAAATTCCTTTAATAAAGTAAAATTCTACTTTTAAATTAGTTGAGACAATATCATTATGTAGATGCAAGTATTATGAGCATATAAAATAATAAGACATAAGAAAATACTAGAAACAAATAATAATAAGCAAACAAAAATATCACGTATTGAGAACCTTAACTTTCAAGATATCCGATCAAATATTGGGAGCCTAGCTTCATCAAGGCATCTCGGAACTAAGAATAAACTAGTCCCAAAAGATTAAAGAATAAATAAAAAATTGTTTTGACTTGATATGGACAAGTCTAAAATTAAAAAGACTAGTCTTAAAAAAATAGCATGAAATAAATAAATTGCAAGCATGAAATAAATAAATAACAAGTGAGCTTATATGCTCTAAAGATTATTATATACATATAATATATTAGTCATATATGAATAAGGAATTAGCATTATGACACATAAAATAACATAACATTAATAAAATAGGAAATTTATGTACAAAAAACAATACATACATATTGTTGTTTTTACTACTCATATGAGTTTCAAAACAACACATAGTTATGTTAAGTTACATGACATGAGAAATAAATGATTGGAAGAAATCTTTACCCAAAGTGTTTATGTGGTTTGAGATGTAGTGAATGTATGGTTATGTGGTTATTTGAGAAATGGTAGTTGTAGAGAGAATTTTGTGAGTAGTGGTGAAAGAGAGTTTTGGTATAGGAAAAGTTTATGAAGAGTGTTTATGTAGAGAATTTGAGAGTTTTGATAGTGAAATGAATTGTGTGAAAGAACGAAGGAGGAAGAGGGTATTTATAGAATTTTGGAGTGAAAATTAGATGTAATTAAATTAATTGAACAAGGAAAAATGAAGATGAGAGAGAGAGAGTAGTGGACGGCAACCTTGGGAAAGAAGAGAAATTTGATAAAAAAAATTAATTTTAGAAAAGAAATGTAAGAAAAGTTTAGTAATATGTGGTGTAGAATTTTTATGGGAAAAGAAAATTGTAAGAAATAGTATGTAGGTATAAGAATGGGTAGTAAGAAAAAGTAGAGATAGAGGAATAGTAATTAATAGTAGAAAAAGTACTATGAATAGTAAACTAGACAATTAAAATACCGGTAGTAATAAAAATACTCGTAATAATACGATATTTGTAATTTTAGCTATCGAAAAATTCTAAAATTGATATTTTTGAAAACCTTATATTTTTACGAATCTATTTTATTAACGGAATATTTTTGCCATCGGTGTATCGGGGCACGATTTTTGAAAACTGATTTCGTTTGGATCCGAAGAACACTCAAATTTTGCAAATATAATATTTTAAGCTTTTCTATATTATTACGAACTATAATCAATTTATTTTCATTTCGTTGTGTAGGGTTTAAGAGCACAGGATTGTCGAAACTTAAACACTAAGGTTTGTCGTAAGCTTTGTTAACTTTTATGGTTCCGGTTTGACTTCTGGTTTTGTCAAATTATTC